>JACXGJ010011934.1:0-18885 GCA_016801105.1 Esox niger | reverse complement strand
CCACATGAATGTGTAGGCTACGTTGATATTGAAAAAAGTTCATGTGAAGCGTTCTGGGCCACTCCAGCACAAGTCAAGTGCCAAAGTTGCCCGTATACTGTTGCAAATGAATAAGTGACAGCTCCTGCTCAAGTCAAGCACTAACTATGGTTCTGAGGCACTAACTATAGCTCTAAGACATTAACTATTGTTCTGAGACACTAAATATGGTTCTGAGGCACTAACCATGGTTCTGAGGCACTAACTTTGGTTCTGAGGCACTAACCATGGTTCTGAGGCAATAACTATTGTTCGGAGGCACTAACTATGGTTCTGAGGCACTAACTATGGTTCTATCATTCATTTTGACAGCCCCAGTAATAACATTCAATAATATGTAATAATAATATTCAATGTTATGAGCATTACAAAAACTGTGTTATGATGCTATGCAGAAAATGTAAGTGTTAACTAAACTCAAGAATTTGCAGAAGAATAGGGTATTACATCAGATCAAAGATGCACATTCACAAAATGTTTCAATGTAGCATTTCTTACAATAAATGTAAAGACATAAACAGTAGTACACATTGAAATGTATTTAACTAAAAAAAACAATGATATGGGTCAATGCACACTTCTAGGGGCAAATGATAATGATCACTAGCAGTTGAGATGATAGGCTACACTTGCAGTACATGACTCACTACAGAGTATTGTCATCTGCACTCTTTACATTCCTTTGACAACGTCTATTGTACAGGTCTATTTGTGCTCCTTGGAGGTTGAGAAAAGTAACGCCTGCCCTTTACAGCAGCAGAGCTCCTGTACAAAAGAAAAACATACAGGTAGGAGGAAGGCTGATTAACAGACAGGTTTCAAGGTTTCACAAGAGAAAAGAACCAGGATGGCGCACACAAGGTGCTGAAGTCAGTGGTTAACATTGACACAAATTGTTGCTGCTGTTATTGATTAAACTATAGCGTCACATTTAGAAGGCCTAGAGACTAGAATAAGTCAGGTGAAATGATATAGTGAATCAAATGAAAAAGTAATAAGTTGGCTAAAAGTTACCGTAAGTGAAATGCTATAGTAAGTTAGATGAAATGATGCGCAACAATGACAAGAAAATAACTGAATGCCCACAAATTGTGAAAGATTGTGGTAGAAGGATTATAAAAAGTCTCTGTTGAATTATGGGAAAATATTTAAAGGAAACAATTATGTATTAATTTCCTCATAAGCATTTGCAGATGTGATAGGAGGGGTCTCCAGACAGTCTACAGGCGAGGTGAAGGATACATTTGTTGCATATCTAAACAATTTCAGTCCATATTAAATGTTTAAGGTTTCATTACAGTCTATAAGGAAAGTATAAAATGTTTTACAAATCTTGTATACTTCAGATAGCATTTTTCTGGTGGGGGGTTCCCTCTATTTTCATTAATTTAAGAAACACATCATTTCAAATGACTCAATCTTTTTAATTCATGGGAACATTTTGCACACGTATGTTTGGTGGTTGGCTCCCTGATTTATTGTGTCTCTATGCCATGGCTAAACTGTATGGTATGCTTCAGAACCCCAGGTGCTAAAATTAGAGACAGTCCTAGAGCCCAGAGAGCTCTGCCACAAGTGACAACAGATTCCTATTGGTGGCTCAAAAAGATGTTACATTTCCTATTTCCCTGGTTTCAAAAAGTTCAACAAATAGCAGTCTTGGAATCATTTTGAAATCATGCTGTGTGAGTGCGTGTGTGTGTGTGTGTGTGTGTGTGTGTGTGTGTGTGTGGTGTGTTAGCAAAGATTATTAGGATTTATCTATATTTTGTAGACTCCCAAATCAGCACAGGATAATGTACATCTTAACTGAATGAGGCGAACTGGGGGGTTAGCCACTGTTGAATTGAATTATTAGGCACTGTAAATATATAAATATTTTTTTCTTCGTTTCTTTCTATTTCTTTCGCTGGCGCGAGGAGCATCTGTTTCCCTTTAGCTGTGTCACTGCATATGCTTGGGGAGAAGGAAAAAAGGCAGATCAGACTTACAACAACAGAACCGTAACCTTTTTTGACACCATCACAATCCCCTGAACCAAGTCACATAACACAACCGCACATTAATGGAAACTTAAAAACACCTAGCATAAACAGCATCATCACAAATCAGCAATTGAACAGAAAATGTTAGCTGTTGTATCAAATATTTTCATACACCAAAGATCCATTTTTGATTTTCAAAGTCTGGAATGATGGCAAAGATTATTATATCAATAATGATCAGGAGCACATTCAATGGTCCGGGGAAAAAATGGTCATGCACCAGAGCATTTGAATAATTGCTAAATGCTTTGAAAGAAGTCCTCACAAAAAACTGGTCTCTGAAAGTAGCGGCAGTGACAACCCACATCGTCCATTTTGTAAGATTTGGTATGACTATGCAAATGCATAAGATCCAGCAGCTTTAACTGATCTCAGAAGATATGCACAAAGGTTTCAAATAATAACTGTTATCCTTAGTTTATTAGCAGGGCTCCATTCACTTTATCAGTCTTCTGAACATTTCACTCAGGTCAAAAGGCTCTTGGATGACAGAGAGAAAGGAAGCTTCGCAGCCAAGGAAGAAGATCTAGAGAGTGGACAAGTCTGGGTCCTTGTTGCTTGTCAGATTTCATCTGATGTTGAGGCCTGGATTCTTTTTCTATGCTTGATCTAACTTGTGTCATCTGGGGCTGCCTGGCTGGCTGCAGTCAAAGGAAGTCCTATGAGAATAAAGGAGGCATCGTCGACATGGGTTTCAGTAAAGGAGACTATGGCTGTATAGCTATGCACTTGTGAAGTACAAAGAAAAATGGGTGTTGCAAAGACGCCATCTTGCAATTCTCCTTGCGAGTACTGCACTTCAGTTGTTGATTTAAATTCTGTCAGATCTAAGATTGACTAGTTGATTTTGAGTGTGGATTTTGTTGCCCTGTATCATGAATAAACAATTTCCATAATTGCCACACCATGTAGTGATACAAATAAAATACAATTTTCCCTAACATTGCTTTCCATCAATCTTGAAAGACTGGCTCTTACTCTTCTCCTTGCGAGTCAAAATGTGATTGCCTTTGAGTTTTTTTTCCATCCTTGATCTCTATATGTGCATGCTTGGGACAAATTGACAACAATGAAAGTGAAAAAATGCGCACAAAAAAGATTGAAAAGGAAATACAGTATGTTGTGAGTCTGAGGGGCGCGTGGAACTGGCTTCATCTGAACGCAGAGAGAACACCAGAGAGTGTTTGTTGTCTGAATGAAATAAGCATTCGTCGAATGCCAGAGCAAATCCCTCAAACCTCCCTTTAGACTCTTTTTATTCTTTCAGTGTAAGTCCTTTTCCTCTCTCACTTCAGATTGCCTTTGATTGTTGGGGCTTTTGATCATAATGAGTAAAACCACTGAATAATGACTCAAGACATATTTACCACAACACTCTCCAGCACTCTTTTATTAATGTTGGTTGAAACAGTCCACAGACCTGCATGAGGTTTTGCCCATTATATGAACAATACATTTTGGGGGAAACACATCCATGGGAAGTAAAACCAAAGAAATGATGTAGGGGTGGAGGAACGGGAGAGTGTGAGACATGGGAATTTTGAGGGGTCTTTTTTCTGACAGCCCCCCCCTAAAAAGGCAAGATGAAATTAAACGCTCAAAGACCTTTGCATTGTATCTGAGAACAAGCAGCACCAGTAGAGATGCAGCAAAGATTTAACCCAGCATCAGACTGTCAGAGAAAATATTCAAATAATGATGTCCATTCTGCGTACAAAAATAACAACTGTTGTGTTTCAAGCAATGCGTGTGTAGCTTAACGGGTGTTTAGTTTCAAGAATGTATACTTCTTCATATTGGTATGTTAAGTAATGCAACTACTGCAGTAAGCTAAATCAAGCGTATGGCATAAGGTGAACAAGCTTTTTGGGGATAGCTGAACATTATGTGAGTTTGAAAGTCTTAGGTCAAATTATGGATAGCATTATATATTTAAAATGTACAATTTAACAGTTTAATGTCATTTATTGCTTTGTATACAATTTTTTTCTGAAGTATTGTTATAAGAGAAAAATAGGCAATATACTTAAAATTTGCCATTACCACCAATCCACTTTACTGGACACGGAACAAAGTTATTATTTGGAAAGATCTTGATAAAGAATCTCCAGGACTACTCACATTTTGACAATAAAAGAGATTATATATAAAAACAAAGTACTGCCCTCTATGATAGATATATTTCACTATATATTTTCCAAGAAAATTGTCCCTATCATCAATTAACTAAAGGTTTGAAGAGCATATCTCACAAGGACACAAAATGTGGTGAGCATGCAAGCATTTGAAGCTAAGATAGAATACATTATTATACATCACACAAACAACTGTTATGGATGTTGTACTATACATCATAACACCAAAAACAATACTGACAATGAAAAATAAAGAATCCCCAATGGACATCATTATCTGTCTTCGTTGGTGAAGTTCAGATCGACACACGCCAACCCCCCTCCTTTTCTGAATTTTCAAGTCTGTAGAACATGTAAACAACTCTCAAGACACTTCAATTTGTCTATATTGCATCTTTAAGGTCTTCATCTTTGTAACTAATGCTAAAATATTATTGAAGTATAATTTCCTCATAAACCTTATTAGACTTGGCCTCCTCCAAAATTCATAACATTTCTTAAACTTGTGAAATACAGCCTAAATTCTGAGGTATAAACCCAAAGTTTAAGTTTGAACATGTTTATACTAAGAAATTATCCCTTGTATATGTATGTTTGTATGTATGTATGTATGTACTGTATATGTGTTTGTGTGCGTAGATATGTACTTCATATATCCAACGTATGAGTTGGTAGAAGATGATGCTTGCAACCCCAAAAAGTGCAAAGATTTATGTACTCTCTAATGTAAGTCAAACTGGATAAGAGATCTGCTATATTATTAAAATATGTGTATCCAATGCCCCATTGAGATATTGGCACCCTAGGTAAATATGAACCAAAAAGACTGAAAAAACGAATTGTTGTGTAAGAGCTTGACTGTACATCTAAACAATTCTATTAATCTATTCTTGAATTTAATTAAAATTGTTAAAAGAAAGAAATCATCATGAATAAAGAATTTCTTCATTCAAAAACATGCATGCCACAATTATTGGCACCTTTTGAAAATCATAGGAAGAAAATCGAATTGATATATAGTGTAATTAAGATTTGAATCTTAAACACAACCAGCACAATGAGAACGATGGCTCACATGGCAAAAGAATCTCCACGGACCACAGTTGGAAAATTGCTAAATGTATTGCCTTGGGTTCAATAAGTATCTACAAATATATAATTAGACTGCAACTCCAAAGAAATTAAGAAACTAGAGTATGGTCATACAGAAAATGACATGATTCCCACTATGAAGCATGTTGTTGGATCTGTGATGTGGTGGGGTTGCTTGAATTCGAAAGGCACCGGAAACCTTGTTTGGATACATGGCAACCAGGAGGTTTTAGGCCATAACATATCTACCTTGGGAGGCAAAGAATTGGTTGTCAGCTGTCATTGGATCTTAATGCAGGAAAACGAAAACATACCTCCAAATCCAAACAACAATTCTTCACTGACCACAAAATCTAGCTTTTGCAATGGCCATCACTGTCCCATGACCTAAACCCCATAGAAAACCTGTGTGTGGTGAGCTGAAGAGGACAGTCCACAAACGATGACTAAGGACTCTGAAGGATCTTGAGAGTTTCTGTATCAAGGAAATTGTTAAAAAATCCCTTTGTATTTGTTCTCCAACCTCCTAAAACATTATGGGAGATGACTCAAAGTTGTTATCTTGGCAAAGGGAAGGTGCACCAAGTATAAAACGCGGGGGTGCCAAAAATTGTGCCACGCATTTCTTTGAATAAAGAATTTATTCTGTGATGATAAAGTTTTCACTCAATTAAAGGTTAAATTCATTTGATGTTTTTCAGTGTAAGATCAAGCTGTCAATAAGGGTTGTCAATAATTCTGGAGGAATCTGTATATGCCTTACCATACTGTTTCCAGATCTTTGAATATGCACCTGATCTCTATTGATATTATAATCTATACCATAATTTCAGACTTTAGCATATAATGTATATATTTATATATATAAATTACTCCATGCAAGCTACAGCTTTGTTTGTTATGTACTTGACAACAACATTCTTGTATGAATTTAGTAATATAGTCATATATAACTTTCCCTGAGACAAATTTTGCTAAGCTCACATAGCTAACAAATGAGCATATATCAAAATTGTGCTGGGTTAAATTGATAATGTTTTGTCTAAATGTACTTTTTGACTGGTTGGTAACACAGTAACTACACATGAAAATGGATCTTCAGGATTAACATTAAGACCAACACCAGCAGTGGGTTAGAAAGGGTTGTCTAGTGTATGATATACTTTACCTATGGGTTCCGTTCTTTCACCCATTCAGAGACTTCATTACTGAGAAAAACAGGGAAACCTGACAATCATGAGAAAGACTCCAGGGTTATGTAGTGATGCATATGTATGAGTGGGAGATTTTCTTTACAAGTTTTCACCAAAAAGAGAAAAAAAGACGGAAACGTCAGCCACACATTGAGCGGGGGCAACTAAAAAAGGCTACAGAGAAATGGCAGGAATAAGCATTTTCTAAGAGCAGCATAAGTGTTCTGAAAACACAGGGAAGGGGCTACTTGGACATACAGTAAATGGCATTTACCTCAAGCCCTGTAAAAATGGAAATCACAAATATTTCAGGAACTATGCATGTCAGTTCAAGTATAGCTCTCATAATTTCATTATTAATCTTCTCTGTGCATATCTGTATAGTACCAGTCAAAGGTTTGGACACACCTACTCATTCAAGGGTATTTATTTTACTATTTCACAGATACTAGAATAATCATGTAGATATCAAAACTATGTAATAACACATACGGAAGCATCTAGTAACCAAAAAAGTGTTAAACAAATCAAAATACATATAGTCGATTCTTTGCATTCTCTCAACCAGTTTCATGAGGTAGTCATCAGCTTGAATGAGGACGTGTCCAAACATTTGACAAGTACTGTGTACTGTTTGTATATATATATGTATATCTATACATATATATGCCCATGCATTACCATCAGTACATCTGTTTTCTTTTACTGCACTATTCTTTATTATGTAAAATTATGCCTTGGAAAACATGAGAGCACCTCACTAATCCTGTCACTTTCCACCTGGTGAATTTGACCCAAATTCGCATTTCCCTTGCGCGGCCAGGAGACTGGCTTTTTATTGAAGCCACATGTAACAGAGCCCGCTGACCTGGCAATGTACTTTGACTTGGGAAAGAAAGGAGGGAAAAGAAATTCATCTTCATTCACGACAATATCTTTTTCTCAAACTTAGCTGTTGTGTTTGTTTTTCTTTTTTTTAGAGTAGAGACCAGTTTTTAAAGATAATTTCTATAAATAGTGTAAAGTAATGGACCTGAAACTGATACTTATATTAATAATAGACTGTTTGATATGTTGTTCAAAAAGAAACATGCCTGGGAATTCTGGGAAATTTTAAAGAATTACCATGAAACTGTTGAGCTCAATCCAGCTGACAGACATCATTTCCCCTCCAGTGCATCCATTGTTGTCTATAACGACAACAAGACGTTTACAGTTCACATTTGAGGTTCCCACATAATAAGGCTAGAAAACAACAGGGAATTACAATTTCTTGCCTGTAATCCAAAACTACATGTTGTTAGAGGACTTGCTCTGTGGTCATGTTGAAAGTGTATAACAGGTTTAGCAAAGCAGGGGTGCTTTCAGTTTGCTTAAACGTTTGCATGGGGAACATGTTGTACTGAACAACATCATTCCCCAAAACGTTATTGCGTGTCATAGAACAGACTTTGAAGTATGTTTGCATTGTTACGTGGGTGTCCTGGAGTGGGGCTCAAAGCAAGGAATGACATATTTTAAGGAAAACTTAGCATTTTGAACCCACAACAGATCACATATTTTCAAGAAGATGGGTATAACATTATCCACATATGATCAGAAGCTTCTGGATCTTCAGTGGAAGAGACTAAGAGACTAAAGACATAGCAACTCGAAATAATCTTTTTTAATTTAATGTCTAATCTATTTATATACATCTATGTCTACAGTATAATATCTAAGCTATATGCTTTTTATGAGTAGTCAAATTGCAGCCCCATCTGTCCTTCTGCTGTTGAAAACCTCCCTCCCTTTATAAATATTGCACTCTGCTCAGATCGACCTAATGCAACCCAGGTCTCTGCATCATATTTATGAACATCTGATATTAAACCACCAAAATAAAAACAATGCAGACATTTAAACAAACATTTCTAAAACTCAACAGCCTGTATGGCCCACAGAGACAGGCAGGCCATTAAAAGTGATGTTCTTTAACTGAGGCAATTATTTGAGAAATAGCATCAGGCAGTCTAAGTGGTATGCTAGCGTTATTTCTAGCTTGACTCACCATTTGCATAGAGAACGAACAAGCTAATGTTAAATTCTGATAATTGGCTATGTGCATGCCTACTATCCTACTAGGTAAAGAGCATATAGAGAATAAATACATGTGCAGAATGTGATCTGTGCATGCGCACACGTTTCAAGGTCTTTAGCAAATGTGATGATTTATTTTCTAAAGGTCAGAGAAAAGACGTCCCTAGCCACAGACTTTTTTGAAATGGTTGTTTAGTAGTGGTGCACGATTTCCATTTGTTTGACGTTCCAGTTCTACATTATTGTACGCAACACAGGCCTGGCAGTTCTATAAACAGTAGACAAACACATCCTATCGCCCTGTGGATTAGTAGATGGATGCTGTTTGGTTCGTGTTCAAGTTGGGTGTGTTCAAATGGGATGGATTCTCATTCTTGGCTGTCTTGCTTACACTTTTTCCATCCGCAGTGGCCCCATATAATCTTATTAAATTTCTAGTGTGTCTTTTTCCCCTTGTCCTGATTATTTATCAGATCCAGCTGGAATGAAAATGTAATAACAGAGCTGCACTTTTCCTTTTCTCTTAAGATGTGACAACTGTTGTGAGAATGAATATGCACTACGTATTCCCCATTTCAGCAATTAGCTCATATACCTATGGTGACACAGCCAGCAAAACTCAACTCCATGGTATAATGGAGTTGAGCATTGACTAGTGTGAGTGGGATGGAGCCACAGTGTCATCTGCCTATCTCTCTATCTATCTATCTATAAATGATTTCAGCCCCTAAAGAATAACCCACATTCGTTATATTTTCTTTCTAAACTTTACTGTCTGATGTAAATTAAGGCAATTCTTTAAGGCTTTTATGGTGAGAATTCCACATTCCACACTAGTAACTGCTAAACTCCATTGTAAATTGTAGAGTTCAACTTAGTTATAATAATAATAAAAGCCAACCTCACAATATATAATAGAGTATCTGAAAGAACCTATTATCTGCTATTTGACTCTACCTTGTATAACTATCCATATAGAGTCCCTAGCTCCTGCCTCTCTAGGGCTTATCCTTCCCATAGACATTCTATATGCTGAGTGCACTAGACACCAGTCCCTGCCTTCCGCACGATCCGTACCAGGTTTTAGGGTGGCTGTTGAAAGCCAGCTGCTGCAGAGCGGGGAGCCGGCGCACCGTTTCTCCTCGTCTTGTTTGCTTCAGGAGTCCGACTGGCGCTGGCTTGAGCAGTGTGTTGATGGAGCAGCGCAGAGATTGCCTGGAGCACAAGCCCGAAGCACAAAAACAGACCCCCGAACTGTAGTCGCATTTGACTATTTCAGCATTGTTTTTGCGACTTTCAGAGCGGATTGACATCGTCGTGGAAAACGACTGCATCATTTATTACTAGGATATGAGCTGATTTGCTTCTCATTCGCCTAGTGCATTGGAGCTGTGCTGTTTTTTTTAAATTCATTGCGTCCCACGGAAAATGTGGATGCGTGCGACGGGGATATGGGAGAAATCTAGGCCTATTGATTAACTGCACCTCGCTATGGAACAGTTTGTTCGGTCCTTGGGGACTCAAGGACTTGGAGAGAGCCTAACTGCCACAAGAAACAACACAATCTGTCCTTCGCAAGTGAAGCATGCATCGGAACCACCAACGTCTTTGTGTTCCCCGCTTCTTATACCGAGCTTGAGGGGGGCCTCTATCCTACTGAAGGGGTGACCACTCTTCATCGGTGCCAAACTGAAATATTCGTCAAACACCATTTAGGACTATCACCCCTAAATGTAAGTATTCAAACATTGGCCTAGCACGCCGACCCCACGTCTGTGCGATTGTTAATCTACTTGGGAGAAGGGCATCTTGTGAGTTTTTAGAGGCTGTGTTGAGAAAATAGACACTTCTTTCTTTACGATATCGGTGCGGCAGGCACTAGTAACGGACATTTTACCGAAATTCACTCCATTTTAAGGAACATTTTCTGATTAGCCCACTTGCCATTGATCACGTTTTTGCTACTATAGTAGCCTATACACTAAACCAGTATTTTTTTAAATTAGGTATGTATCCTAAATATAGTACCTGAATAGCAATTCAAAAAAGCATTTTGCCAGACATGAGTTGTGCTCGCGTCTGGTAATCCGGGCCCTTGGTTATTGAAAAAAAGTTGCAAGAGGCTCATCCAGATGTGGATTTCTTCGTCGGTCTTCGTTGTTTTATTTCGTTTAATTGTGTTTATTCAAAGTATTTTCTTAAAAACATTGACTCCGTATACAATGAAATGCAATGCATGAATGCATGAATTGTGCTTTTACCTTACATCATATGGATTTTGTCGTCGCTCTCTGAAGGAGGCGTTTTTATTGTCTCGGTTTTGGTAATTAGACTAGATCTCATCTCACCTGATGCCGAGGTGTGGGGTGAGACATTGTAAAATAAACAGTGGCATATGGTCACCGTGGGTTATTCCACAAATACAATTTAAATGTAGGCTGTCTAGTGGAGTGACCTGACTGTAATATTTTTCCAGGTAGCACGCTGTCAATTACAGAAGTGAAGTGATAGACTGTCAAATAAATATAACATCTTCCATTATCCCATTACACGTAATCCCGAGGACACAAGGACCTAAGTAGCTGAACGTCAGTTGCTGTCTTCGTCTACCTCTCCATTTTGCGGCTGTAAAATGAGATCATTTCACTGAACATGTATAATTCACAGATACCTAAGCCAGCCATGTGTGATGACACACGCAGAGAGACACACAGACACACCAGTGCCTTATCTTACTCGCCCTAAGAGTACAACATCTCATGGTCTCACTTGATAGCATGAATAAAGAGGCTACTGTAGAAGACATTGAATAATACAGCCAGTCCTCACACAGGTACCGCGCGTTCATTACATAGAAACCCGTGGTTCAAGCAGAGCAAGCATAGGCGAAGAGAGAGGTCTCACTTCATAATCTTTAATGGAGGATTCGTATTATGAATCATCAACCCATGTCAAAATAAACGAGGCCAAAATGTCAAAGCATGCACCCTAAGCACTATATTAGGCTAGGGGGCTATAATCGTTTAGCATATGAATCCCTATTCCAAGCGGATCACACAGCTGGCAAAGAACTTGACCAGAACGATTAGTTCAAGTTTATTAGTAATTCGTGTAGCTGTAGCTAGCCTGTAGGCTATACTGTGTCACGGAGGCGCTATACAGTGTCAGTGCCTTACCTGTAGACACTCCGCCCAAATCACAACAGGGACTTAATGTTTTTGTCCGCTTACACCATTGTCTACACTGGCGATGCAGCCAATTTAACTAGGTCATAACAAATTGAAAATGTACGTGAGAAAATGTACTGTTGGCATTCAAATAAGGTTACTGGATAGCCAATACTGGTATAGCGTAGGCTTATAAGTGATAGTAAACTCTCAATAATATTACAATGTTTGCGTGAACAAATGTTCCGTTGTCCGGTCTCCCCTCCTCTTCCCCGCCCTAGACGATCTCTCTGAGGGTTGGTCCATTTGTCCAGGCCCGCGTCTCCAGGGGAAGTGCCATTTCATCTCACAACGGCACTGGCACAAATGGCTTCAATCTATGCGAGTGTGATTTCCAGCAGTTTTTTGTAACCGTTGATTTACATATCAAAGTGGCTGCCTTTCAACGGAGAAAACTTGATATGCCAGCACCCTTCCCCCAAAAATGTTGTCTTGAGAGACATGGGTGGTGGTGGGCCATAGAATAAGAGTGCGGTTGTTTGCTTGAGACCACTGTACACATTATTTAATGCAGCGTCAATACTCTCTCCTTTTCGCTCTCTCTTCCCCTCTCTCTGTGTGAGAGAGCTTGTGTTGGATTCCAAATGCGTATTTATTTAGGATTGACAGAGTTGGTAGGCCGCCATGGTTCAAACCAAAATCCCCAAAGTAAGTAGAAAAATGTGAAAACTGCATGTTTTAGTGTATGTTTCACTTGGAGATTTTGGTGGGGGTTTATTTAAATAGGAGGACTAGTTCTTGTTAAAATGTTTTGTTGGTTGTTAATCATGGAATTTTATTAATTAAAATAATGTAAAAAATCAGCTCACTTTTAGCAAACTATTGCCTCTCACAATATAACAGAATGTATACTTGGATTAAAAACAGTTATTTTATAAACACAATGCAAGAACAACTAGTGTCTGCCAGCATGGTTCAAGGGATATATTGTGTAATTATAGTTTTGTTAAAAACAACGTAAGAATGTTTTAAATAAGAATGAATTAAGCTATTTTTCTCAAATGTATATTTCAGGACTGTTTTAGTTAATTACACGTTTACTGTAAAATTATACAGATTTCTGGAGGCCTCTTTGAGAGGCTGTGTGTAAAGCACTGTTTCGAACAACCAATGGCCTCTGTGGGTTTTTTTTGTCACAGAGATAATGTTTATTTTCCATGCAATGCAGCTGTTGCTCTGCTCTGAAAGAATGCCTTGCTGTGTGCAGTCTGGTTGCGTTCCTTTTTGATTTATTCCCTTTGTCTTGTGAAACATTGCCTAATAGGGATGTTGAACACAATGAAATCAGGAAGAATCAAAGACATCATGATTGATGTAAATGCCACGGGTAGTGTATAAAGCTTTGCATCTGACACTTCTCCCAGGGGTTAGTGGCCCTGATCACTGTTTTTCTCTCTCTAATGAAGTGAAGGCAGCGCTCCCCTGCCCGCCGCGGCCCCGGAACAACCCCGATGCCACGTCATGAACTGAGAGGCTTGTTTCCTGTGCTCTCACAGAATCAAATCTGAGAAAGGAGGCACACATAGAGGGTGGGAGGAGACAGAGGGAAGCTCACCTGCCATCTTCACTCACAAGGGGCCAGTTTGACAGCTGTTTTCTTTTTCTCAGAGACACTGAGACACTTTCAAAAGTTAGGAACAAACAGCTGGAGATGGAGAGAATTTGAGGAAGGGAAAGAGAGCAATGTAGGGAGGTGGAAGGAGATGGGTTGGGCTGATTGGTATTTGTCTTAATTGCAAATGTCCATCATAGCTATTTCATCATCTGTCTTCCTCCTTTTTATAGCTGCTTAGGTAAATGGACTGAGACTGTAACAAATGATATTGTGTTAGGTTAGGTTAGCTGACCCATTCAGTGAATGTATGCCTTTCGTATTTCTATGGAGAAGAGGGCATTGGAAAGGGTAAAAAATCTCCCTCACCACCCATGGTGCTTTAAATGACAGTTAACTTTCCCCCACTGCTTCTCAAATGGATGTTTAATGATCAACAGAAGCCCCGGAGCTGAGCTATAGAGCAAGGCAGCCCTGGATATGTTCTCACCAAACAGCTCCCACCCTGCCGACCAACTCTAGTTCCTATAATACAGAACGTATTTCCCTCTGTTAAGAAAGCAAGCGCCCTCAGTGTTGTTAAAGCCCCCACATCATCTGGAGGGGAGTGGAGGGGCTGGTGGTTTTGAGTGATGGATGATCTTTTGGGTCTTTTGGGTCCGTGTTTAACCCTTTGGAGTGTGTAAAGCTGGCCCAGTGGGAGATGTGTCGCTGGGGTGTGATGGATGGCTGGGGGTCCTTAGGCTCCATCTATCAGGAGATTAGCACTGACCTGTGAGTTGTCCAGATCGCCTTCAGAGATTCTCTGTGATGCTCAACCACCACTGGACTGGAGTCCATTAGCATAAGAGGACACTACTCTGAGACTTTCTCAGGGGAATAGACAGATGATGTGCTTCATTTGGTGGTCTGCTATACCTTCAGGTCACAGGAAGCATGGAGATTATAGAGGTCACTTGGAATGCTTTTGTCTTGTGAGGTTGGATTAGGATATGGCCAATCTGTGGCTTGCTATGAATTATGATCTTTTGTAATCCATGATTTCTAGAAATGGCAAGTTTGCCATATGGGACCCACACTATTGGAGTCAGGTTTCTTTTTTGAAGAATTGTTCATTTTAGTTAGACAGACATGCATAAAACTGGACTAAAAGCATCTTCTCCAAGGACTCTTCATGATTATCTTTGTTTATCTGGGCCAGGGTTTCCCAAACTCAGCCCTGGGGCCTCTCATCCCTCTCATGCATGCAAGTTTTCATTTTGCCCTATAGCACCACAAAAAATAAAAATCTCATCATTAAGTTTTGATTATCTGAGTAATCTATTAAGTGCTAGGGCAAAAACTAAAATGTCCACCCTTGGGAGGCCTCAAGACCGAGTTGGGGGATATCTGATCTGAGCTATCACCGTTGTGTATATCCATCCCATTTCTCTTGTGCCTTAAAACTGTACATTCATCAAAAAATGTGTTTATTAATATAAAAATGTCTAAATATTTTCCAGAATGTATCCTACTGATCAAAGTTTTAATTTTTATAATAACAAGTAATATTCTTATCTCAGAAAGCCATTCATTCTTTATCTATCAAACCAATGCCTTTCTGTTGAATTCATCTCTAGGGCCTGTTCTCCTGATACACACATTGCATTTGTCTGTAAAATGGTTTCAGAGGAGAACTTGAGCAAATAACCGCCAGACAAGAATTTTTTAACAGACGCCAGGGGCTTTCTGGTCAGTGACGAAACACCACTGTAATCCAAATTTAGCTAGAATGATAAATGGTGTTTGTTGAGAATTAAAAACATGTTTTATGAAGTTTTAATTGTTACGCTTTGCTCACATATTGTATAACATAAGTAGAGACAAGAAAACAAGTTTATATTCCCTGTGGGTTCAGTCGAGGCTCTTTTACTTTGTGCGTGCATTGTCAAAGTCACAAACATAAATGTCACCTCCCACGATATTGCTGGCATTTGATGTAAGGAGTTATTTTTTTATCAGGAGACCGTTATTGCCAATATCAAAGAGTTAGTTTGTGGGTGTAACACAATACTTCCAGAGACACAACATCACCATCACATGGTATTTAGCTAGCCTCCTTCCAAACCTCCACTTTAATAATGTCCATTTTGCTGGGAGTTGGTGCCACTCATAGATCCAACCATTATGTATTTTAATGCGAGAAAGCCAATGTCAGAGACCTTGAATGGACCTTGGACATTTGATTGGCAGCCCCCTGTCTGTCACCCTATCTGACATACTATGTGAACCAGGGAATGATGGGAAGGGAACACATATAGCCTATTATCCAGCTGGCGAGGTCACACTTTCATTGAGCTCTGTCCTTCTTCCTGTCTTCCATGCTGCTCTGTCAATCTTTCTATCTTTCACCCGGATCTGTCCATCCTGGTACAGGATTTTGGTTTTAATCCTGCCCTATCATAGTGTAACTGAGAAAACATAACTTCAACATTTTTGAATTGTCCAGTCAAATCAGTTGTGGGCAAATTACTGAACGTGTGTGGCCTGTTTTTTTACAATTAGGTTATTTCGTATTCATATTGGCTTTGACCTGTGACTCTAGATACAATTTACCACCTTGCTTGATAATTTTTTTAAACAGATCATTAGATTGATTTGTATGTGACTGTCAGTTTTAAATTGATTAGGCTAGTGTTGCGACACTCAAAGCACTCTTCATTTTAGGATACCTGCTTTATGTTCCTCTCCTGAAAACAACACGCTCTGCGGTGCAATGTTCTCACCACTGCCCTGGGTCTTTGGGATTTGAGCTTAAGACCAAATGTCCTTTTCTGCTCGGTAAGATAGTGTATGTCAGTGACGTAGAATGTGACAAATTGAACTGGATATAAAAATATTTTTTCCATCAATGTCGACAATAATAAAATGTTTCAGTATCAATTACCTAATTATTTTTTGGGTTGTTCTGGCTATTCTGACCTCACAAGAAATAACTCCCTGTTAATTCTGACTGGTTGGTGTTTGCCAAGACATCCTTCACAGTCCAAGTGACAAAGCAATTTTCCCATTCAAACTTTTAAACCAGAATCCTTCGATAGCCCCTGTTCACTTCCTTGTTGAGTTGTGAGGATTTATTTCATTTCAAAAGCTTCCTGAAGGCCTACAGGCTGCGAACAGAGAGATACTGAGAGGAGATACTGACAGCAAAAAAGAGAGAGAAAGAGGGAGACATAGAGTGTGTGTATGCGAGAAAGGGGGGTTGGGGTTGAGAAAGAAAGAAAATAAGTAAAAACAGAGAGTGAGAAGGAAAGAAAGAGAAAGAACGAACAGGCTCTGTTGTTGATCAGCCAAGCAAATCAGATCTTGATATTTGGAGAGCAGAGTTGTGATTGCTGATTGCTCTGGCAGTTTTAATTACAGAGTCATAAGCAGCCTGTCTTCTCTGCTGAACCCAGTTAACTATCAACCATGCTTAAAGGGAACAAATAATTACTTTGTCGATTGTTAGAATAATAGAAAAAAATGTAAAAAGTGATTTTTGGGGGGGGCAATAGGGCCAATAAAAAAATATTGAATGCCCCCTGCAGTGTTTTTAATTACATGTAAATCATCAGTGTGTCTGATAAATCCCTGTGTGTTTTTTATTTTAATATATTTTTTTATTAATAATTTTATGAGCCTCCCTTGGTTCCTGGAATGCTCAGTCTATTCACTTTGGAAAAAAGATTTAATAGAGCCCCCCCCCCCTTACCCAGATGATGGTCTGTTATCAAAAGCCTTGTGACATCCTGCTAAAAGTACCATCCAACCAAACATGCTCACGTTCCAGTTTGTTGTTCAATTTACAAAAAGATAATGACCTTAATTCTTACTATTTCAGACTGTAGACAGTGTAGTGGAACTACAGTGAAAACACCCGAGACATTCCCATTTCTTAGCGCAGTGGGCCTTTGATTATGAGCAGGATTTTTTGAGAGGATGTATTTGTTATAGCTTATGATTGGTATCTAACCATACCCATCTTAATGAGAAACACAATCTCAATACAAAGACAAAAAAGGTACATGAAAGTTCATGAAAATGTCTTTATGGTTTGTTTAGCATAACATACACAATATGTTTTCCCTATAGGAAATCTGAGCGGAGTCTTAAACCCTTTTCAGCCGATCCTTGCATATGGATAGTGCTATAGATTGAACAGGGCTTATTTTCAGCATACAGGTTTGTGTCATGCGCTCCAGGACCTTTGTTAGGACATTTTAATTACAGCCGAGCCAGGGTGTAATTGATCTAGGCTTAGAGGGATTTCTCTGTCACTGAGAAAGGCCTAGTTGTTAATACAGGCCAGTGAATGCTTCCACCTCTGCTTACAAAGAGCCTATACTTCCACTGGTGTTGTGCAAACGAATAGAGATGGCAATAGGCTGATATTTATTCACTACCTGTGCCTTTTATTTAGTTTAATTTATACATTCACCTCCAATATAACTAGCTTTGTGTGGTTAAATCAGACTGGATGTTGTGCAGTGTTCTATCTTTTTTAACAAGGACATAGCTAGTGAGCTAGCACATCAGAGTATTTTCACTCTGCCTTAATTTAGAAGGGTAGATTCTGTGCTAGATTTTTAATGACAAAATTGGCCTCAGAGGAGCAGGTTAGCAAGCTAAGCTAGTCTACCTTTGGAAGAGAGATTTCAGAAACCCTTTTTGTATTCAGTTGCTCTAATTAACATGTAACAAATGCAGTGATTACTGTGGTAACACCGTAGTAGTTAAACATTAATTACTATATAACTATATTAAAATGTGGTGTTGCGGTATCAGTAATGTCCAATGAAACATACATTAATACGATTCTACAGTAATTACACAGTTGGAGCTGAGTTTCTTGCTGGGTCTTAGTTTGCCCCTTTTTGCTGCTGATGTTATTACACATTGTGTTGTTTCATTTAACTCATGCTACCTCGTGTGTTTTACCTTAATGGAGTCCACTGGCAATGCCAATGTTGAAATTGATTTAAATAAGCTTGGACATGGTACACATTTTCACAAGGCCCATCCTGTCATTCAATATTTTTCTGTGTAATTGCCCTGCTCAAAGGGTATACGGAATAATGTTAATTGTTCGAAATTGTAGTTCCTTGAATTACCCGGTCTTAGCCTATATGTAAATACCTCTGTAATTACTGTTATTCTCCAGTTATTATTGTGTTAGCAGTAGCATTTGCATTTTGTTTAAATATTTTACACACTCCCACAAGCACTTGGTCAACAAAACAGCAAATACGGACTTTGGGTGGACAATTGTGCTGTTTTACCAACTGAGGTTTCCATCTTGAGCCTGCAGCACCAATCAAATTATGTTGTCTATAAGACTACAACAATTGTCGTGATGAAAATTGTATTTAAATTAAATTAACATGATATGTAAATATGTATATATATATATATATATATATATATATATATATATGTGTATATGTATATATATGTATATATATGTATATATATGTATATATATATATATATATATATATATAT
>JACXGJ010011933.1:0-18886 GCA_016801105.1 Esox niger | reverse complement strand
ACCTACTTATGTTGAATGTTTGTGCACAGTAGTTGTGGTTTATTTTGGTTGTCAGCCGTAGGCTATAGTTCACCCAGTCATTGTGTCTGTTTTGAGTTTTCCTTTGTTACTTTGTTCCTTTTGATTAAAACATGGATTATTTCTCAAACAGCCGTTCTGCCTCTGCTCTTCTGTCCTCGTACACCGGACACTATGACAGTGTTTATCAATCATGAAAAGGTTCATAAATGACAAAGTGTGATAGAATACTTTAGACTGAATCTATACTCCCCCCCAAAAAACTAAAATCAAATACAGCTGATTTGAATTCAACACATTTTATAGTATTTTTCATAAATAATCAACCTTTTACAGAGTAGCTGGCGAGTGCTTGCAAGATTTGTTTGTGTCGTGTTTGTGTCATTTTTATATAGGCATGTATATGGGGAGGATAAAGAATAAATCAAATAGCCACTGGGCATCCTTTTGATTATGGTAGATTTTTTTGCTTGGAATGTTCCAGATGCACACAATGACTTTCATGACTTAAGACAATTGGTTACACCACAGCTCATTCAGGTGTGTCTTATCAAAGGGATTAATATTTATGCAATCAATTATTTCCTGTTTTATATATATATGAAAATAATTTTGAACAATTTGGAGATTATATTTTCACTTGCATTCACTGACATTACAAATATTTTTGTATTGATCTGTGGCAAAAACTCAATTTGGATTTTAGGTTGTACCACAATAAATATGGAAAAGTCCTTCTGGATGAACACTTTTAAGAGCCACTGTATGAATTAGGTATTATATTTCTTACCTGCTTCCAAACGTCCCCAATTGAGTTCTTTGAAGAAGGGCTGTTCTTTAAGCTCTGCACATTCATTATTTTTGAAGCCTAGACGTTTTACTGGATCTTTTTCCATCAGTCCTTCACAGATCGCCTTGCAGTCTTTGCTGAACTTATCCGTATACACAACAGCATCATTTAAAATCCGCCGCTCAACTTCACTGTTTTCAACCTGGGTGCCAAGGAATAAAAAATCTTCCATTAGCTAAAACATAATAACACATGGGAGACAATGAAAGGCTTGATGAAATGCTAACCTTATTTCTTCATACAGTATATCTACGCTTCTTAAGTTTTTAATGCCAATCAACAGTTTTTATATATACAAGTAGAACAAGTATTTGATACACTGCTAATTATGCAGGATTTCCTATTTACAAAGCATGAGGTCTGTAATTATTAGCATAGGTACACTTCAACTGTGAGAGACGAAATCTAAAACAAAAATCCAGAAAATCACATGATATGATTTTTAAATAATTAATTTGCATTTTATTGCATGACATAAGTATTTGATACATCAGAAAAGCAGAACTTAATATTTGGTACAGAAACCTTTGTTTGCAATTACAGAAATCATACGTTTCCTTTAGTTCTTGACCAGGTTTGCACACACTGCAGCAGGGATTTTGGCCCACTCCTCCATACAGACACTCTCCAGATCCTTAAAGTTCTGGGGCTGTCGCTGGGCAATATGGACTTTCAGCTCCCTCCAAAGATGTTCTATTGGGTTCAGGACTAGAGATTGGCTAGGCCACTCCAGGACCTTGAGTTCCTTCTTACGGAGCCACTCCTTAGTTGCCCTGGCTGTGTGTTTCAGGGCATTGTCAGGCTGGAAGACCCAACCACGACCCATTGTCAATGCTCTTACTGATGGAAAGAGGTTGTTGGCCAAGATCTTGCGATACATGGCCCCATCCATCCTCCCCTCAATATGGTGCAGTCGCCCTGTCCCCTTTGCAGAAAATCATCCCCAAAGAATGACATTTCCACCTCCATGCTTCACAGTTGGGATGGTGTTCTTGGGGTTGTACTCATCCTTCTTCTTCCTCCAAACCCGGCTCTATTTTTGTGTCATCAGACCACATGACCTTCTCCCATTCCTCCTCTGGATCATCCAGATGGTCATTGGCAAACTTCAGACGGGCCTGGACATGCGCTGACTTGAGCAGGGGGACCTTGCGTGCGCTGCAGGATTTTAATCCATGACGGCGTAGTGTGTTACTAATGGTTTTCTTTGAGACTGTGGTCCCAGCTCTTTTCAGGTCATTGACCAGGTCCTGCCAGGTAGTTCTGGGCTGATCCCTCACCTTCCTCTTGATCAATGATGCCCCACGAGGTGAGATCTTGCATGGAGACCCAGACTGAGGGAGTTTGACCGTCTCATTGAACTTTTTCCATTTTCTAATAATTGCACTAACAGTTGTTGTCTTCTCACCAAGCTGCTTGTCTATTGTCCTATAGCCCTTCCCAGCCTTGACAGGTGTCTTTTATTCAGGTAATGAGTTCAAACAGTTGCAGTTAATACAGGTAATGAGTGGAGAAGAGTAGGGCTTCTTGAAGAAAAACGAATAGGTCTGTGAGAGCTGGAATTCTTACTGGTTGGTAGGTGATCAAAAACTAATGTCACGCAATAAAATACAAATTAATTATAAAGAAATCATACAATGTGATTTTCTGGACTTTTGTTTTAGATCCATCTCTCACAGTTGAAGTGTAGCTATGGTAAATATTATTTCCTACTTTATAAGTAGGAAAACCTGCAAAATCAGAAGTGTATCAAATACTTGTTCTCCCCACTCTAGGTATTCATGATTAGCTTTTTAATAAACCAATTCAAATGTGGCCTGATTCCCTAACAGCTCTTCTTGTGGTCTGATATATATATATATATATATATATATATATATATATATATATATATATATATATTATATATACAGTCCCCTCCAAAAGTATTGGAACGGCAAGGCAAATTCCTTTGTTTTAGTTGTTCCCTTGAAGATGAAAAGATGAGAATGAGACAAGAGTTCAGAATTTCAGCTTTCATTTCCTGGTATTCACATCTAGATGTGTTAAACCACTCAGGACATACCACCCTTTGTTTGAACCCACCCCTTTTTCAAGTGAGCAAAACTATTGGAACACAATTGACCGATGTTTCTTGTTGCCCAGCTGTTGCCTTTGAGGTTAATTGTTCATTAAATAATTAAATAGCTCTGCATGACTAGCATAAGTTTCCATCCTTGGTTTAAACCTATAAAGACTGTTTTCTTGTTAAAGAGGATAAACCAACATGAAGACCATAGAGCTGTCTATGGGAGAAAAGCAAGCCATTGTCAAGCTGAGAAAAGAAGGAAAATCGACCAGAGCCATTGGACAAACATTGGGCATAGCAAGCACAACAATTTGGAATGTTCTGAAAAAGAACAAAACTACTGGTTTACTGAGCAACAGACGTTGAACAGGTCGGCCAAGGAAAACAACAGTAGTTGATGACAGAAATATCATTAGAAACCCCCCAAAACATCAGTAAGTGACATCACCAACAACCTCCACAGTGCAGGGGTGAAGCTATCACAATCCACTGTTAGAAGAAGATTCAGAGAGCAGAAATATTGAGGCCACACCACAAGATGCAAACCACTCATTGGCAGTAATTTGCAAAGAGGTACAGAGATGAACCGCAAAAGTTCTGGAACACAATCTTATAGACTGATGAGACCAAGATTAATCTCTACCATAGTGATGGAAAGGCCAAAGTGTGGATAAAGAAAGGAACTGCTTATTATCTGAAGCATACAAGCTTATCTGTGAAGCATGGTGGAGATAATGTCATGGCTTGGGCGAGCATGGCTGCTTCTGGAACAGGCTCAATATTTATTGATGATGTAACTGATGATGGTAGCAGCAGAATGAATTCGGAAGTGTACAGAAAAATGCTGTCTGCCAATTTACGGAGAAATGCATTGAAACTAATCGGGAGAAAGTTTATCATGCAGCAGGACTATGACCCAAAGCACACTGCCAACAGAACAAAGGTGTGACGGTGAGGTGACCGACAGCTCCGCCATCTCCCGCTCTTTCGGTTTTCCCAACTGGCATAAACTCATCCTGGTCCCCTTCATTTGTCTTGTCTCCAATTGTCTCACACACCAGGTCCCAATTAGGTCATTAGTATGTGTTTAAATATTTCTCCTCTGCTCCCCTCATTTGTCAGTCATTGTTCCATGTTGCGATGTGTCCTGATGTCTGTGAATGCACCGACTGCTACCCCTGCCTGCGCCTGGTCCGTTAACCCCACAACGTCACGCCATGACAGAATGACTGACCTACACAAGGACCACATAAGAGCGTGGCAGAGTTGGACGGTAGGGGAACTCCTCAGTTGGCCGGACAGTGACACCGAGGAGGGAAATCCCCATCATCTCCCACTGTTCTCCTTGCCGGCGCAGCTGTAAACCCGAAGGGGTAAACGAAGGAGACAAAGGCGCAAACTGGCAGATAAGCAACTCCAAGATTTTTTAGGGGGGTGCCATATGGGAGCGTTGAGGCCGTCATGCAGATGGCCATCAGGGAGTGGGAGCATTACTGGGAGCCCCCTGCTGCCCAGGAGCCGCAGCCAGCGCACCCTGCTGCCCAACAGTCGTCGCCAGCAGCCCCTCCTGCTGCCCTGTTTTCACCGCCGCCAGAATCCGCCGAGGACTGGTCGCCTACGCCGCTGCCCGCCGAGGATGGCCACCTATGCCGCTGCCTGCCGAGGACTGGCTGGCTACGCCGCCGCCCCGCCTCCACTGCCCGTCCCGGCCGCTCCGCCTCCACTGCCCGTTCCGCCAGCCCTGCCTGAGTGTGGCGTGTTTTGGTCGGGGTCTGTTTTTTCTCGCGCCCTCCAGCCCTCCCCTGGGGTGGTGTTCCTGCCCCGTCTGGAATCCGGGGCTTTGGGGGGGGGGGGGGAGGTACTGTGATGGTGAGGTGACGGACAGCTCCGCCATCTCCCGCTCTTCCGGTTTTCCCAACTGCCATGAACTCATCCCGGTCCCCTTCATTTGTCTTGTCTCCAATTGTCACACACACCAGGTCCCAATTAGGTCATTAGTTTATGTTTAAATGTTTCTCCTCTGCTCCCCTCATTTGTCAGTTATTGTTCCATGTTGCGATGTGTCCTGATGTCTGTGATTGCACCGACTGCTACCCCTGCCTGCACCTGGTCAGTTAACCCCACAACATCACGCCATGACAGAAGGACTTCATCAGGGGAAGAAAGTGGAAGGTTTTAGACTGGCCAAGTCAATCACCTGACCTTAACCCAATAGAGTATGCATTTCAACTACTTTAGAGGAGACTGAAAGGAGAAACACCACGAAACAAACAAGAACTGAAAGAAGCTGCGGTAAAAGCCAGGAATTGCATCACAAATGAAGAATGCAACAGTTTGGTGATGTCGATGTTTCGCAGGCTTGAGGCTGTTATTGCAAGCTAGGGTTATGCCAGCAAAAGGTCAAATGTTATTTACTTTAAGATTATTTGTTCCATTACTTTTGCTCACCTAAAAATGCTGTGGTCTAATACAAGCGGTGTTATGTCCTAAGTTGTTTAACACATTTAGATGTGAATACCAGGAAATGAAAGCTGAAATTCGAAACTCTTGTCTCATACTCATCTTTTGATCTTAAACCCAAATGTCTTCAGTGACCGTCAAAAACAAATGAATTTGCCTTGCCGTTCCAATACTTTTGGAGGGGACTGTATATCAGACCAAAATATATGTATACAGCTCCGGAAACAAGAAACCTGGCAAGCCTAGTTCAGCCGGCACGCAATAGAAAGTGTTGCCCTCTCGAAACACGAACCCGTGTCACTCACGTGGAAGGCTGTGTCGTTAACCACTAAAACACACAGCTGTGCATTTGATGGGTGTCAGAATATAGCCTCTTCTGTCTCCCCTGAACAAATCCTCTTTTTCCACTGGCCATTTCATTAGCTAATTGGCCATTCATGAATGATATAGTTAAAGTAAAATTGACCATCGTTTCTTACTAAGTTTACCTCCACCACAAATATTGTCTATGAATCGTATGTCGTTTGCCACTGGACATATTTGCCAGTTATAGGCTTACTAGCCATTTCTGCACTGAGCTGGGGCCATTGTCAGGACAGGAGAAAAAGAGGTGCCTCTAGGCATCTCTAATTAAGTTTGGTCTCCCCAATTGGAGGCAGGTGCTAAGTTTACCTCCACCACAAATATTGTCTATGAATCGTATGTCGTTTGCCACTGGACATATTTGCCAGTTATAGGCTTACTAGCCATTTCTGCACTGAGCCGGGGCCATTGTCAGGACAGGAGAAAAAGAGGTGCCTCTAGGCATCTCTAATTAAGTTTGGTCTCCCCAATTGGAGGCAGGTGCAGATCGTTGCCTCCAATTGGGGAACCCATTTATGTGTATGTTTGACCACACTCTGGGTGGATCATTAAGGTTTGTACTTGCTGTTTAGCTAATCATGGTAAGCTGCTTTCCTTTTGGTTTTGTTTATTTTAAATAAACAATGGATTATTACCACCGCCACGTCTCTGCGCCTGTTTCCTACTCCCAGCTATGTGACAGAATTATCCACCACCCAGAGACACAGCAGAGATGGATGGTAGGGGAACTTGGTTGGCCTGACAGCCACACTGAGGAGGAGGAGAACCCCTACTGTCAACAGCTGCACACCTGGCCAGCCCAGCGCAGCAATAGGAGGAGAAGTCGTAACAGGCGACGACACTGACCTGTGGGGAGTCACCCCCAAGAACATTTTGGGGGGGAGCTATGGCGGCAAGCGGAGGGCCCTAAGGCACGGCTGCCACCCCCGGAGGGGTGGGACAACGAGCCCATGCTTCCTCTTGTGTGTGGAGTAATGGAGGGAGAAGACCTCCCGGCTGTCGGTAGGAGTGAGGACTGGTGGGGCTTTCATGACCCGCCATATCTGTTCTCATTTAGTATGGTTTCATTTAGTATGCTGTGACCTAGGTCAATGAGTAACTAACAGACCTCTGGGTTCTCTGTTTATCTGTTGAAGAGATCAGCTTGACTAGAGAATGACCTGGCATCTGTTCTTTGTTGAATGTGTGACAACTTTGAGTTGGGGCATGATCAGTGAAGATGCTACAAAGACGCCTGTCATACCTAGATAATTTGATTACTCGGACTGCGGTCATACTAGGTGGCCGTATATCGATTATCCCATGCGCATGTAAAAATAAAAAACCTTTACAGAAATTTGATAGAGGGTCGGTAATGATCTGGGGATGCTTCAGCAGGGCAGGAATTGGGCAGATTTGTCTTTGTGAAGGATGCATGAATCAAGCCATGTACAAGTTTATCCTGGAAGAACACCTGCTTCCTTCTGCTCATTACCATGTTACCCAACTCTGAGAACAGTTTTTTTCCAGCAGGACAATGATCCATGCCACACAGGTCAATCAAGGTGTAGACAGATGTCCACCAGATCAAGACCATGTCATGGCCAGTCCAATCTCCAGACCTGAACCCCATTTAAAATCTCAGAAATTTTATCAAGATGAAGATGGATGGTCACAAGCCATCAAACAAAGTCGAGCTATTTAAATTAAGTGGCATAAAGTCACCAAAGCATGCCAAGATGCATGAAAATAACCGGGTTGCATAAGTGTGCACACCCTCTGATAACTGGGGTTGTGGCTGTGTTCAGAATTAACCAATCACATTCAAACTCATGTTAAATAGATGTTATTACACACCTGCCATCATATAAAGTGACTCTGATTAATCACAAATAAAGTTTTAATTAGTTGCATCTCAGAGCAAAAGTCATGGTCCGCAGAGAACTTCCAAAGCATCAGAGGGATTTCTGTTGAAAGAAATCAGTCAGAAGAAGGGTACAAAATAATTTCCAATGCATTAGATATACCATGGAACACAGTGAAGACAGTCATCATCAAGAGGAGAAAATATGGCACTACAAAGACATTACCAAGAACTGGACGTCCCTCCAAAATTTATGAAAAGATGAGATGAAAACTGGTCAGGGAGGCTTCCAAGAGCCCTATAGCAAGTATTGGCCATGTGACAACAATCTCCTGTATTCTTCATATGAATGGTCTATGGGGTAGTGTGGCAAGACAGAAGCCTTTTCTTACAAAGAAAAACACCCAAGCCCGGCTGAAATATACAAAAACAAACATCAGGTCCCCCAAAAGCACGTGGGAAAATGTGTTATGGTTTGATGAAACCAAGATTGAAGATGCGCCAATTTAAATTATTTTTCCGATTTCCGAACATAGTTTATTTTAATAATAAAGGTTGCAGGAAATCAAACAAATCTCTAAATAAAGTGCTCCACGTTACAGGCAACCTAAAACTTAACTAAAGTGCAATATATGTACTTTTCAAATGTACTTTTGCAAGGCAGTGTAGCTGTGTTCATTAAATATGTTTTGCAAGTATAAGATGATTTATATTACTACAGTAGCAGTATTCAAATAATATAAATGTTAGCTATATTACTACAGTAGTAGTATGCAAATAATATTCATGTTAGTTAGAGTACTACAGTAGCAGTATGCTAATAATAATTGTTAGTTATATTACTACAATGCTAATAAAAATATATATTTAGCAGTAAGCTAATAGCTTGCCTGGGTAAAGAAAAGTGGCCAAAGTGTACATCGGCTCCTTTTTGATGTTGCCGAACCTTCTCTGCACAGCCTCCAACAATGTGTTTTGTACAATGCCCACTCCACGGTCTGTGTCAGCTTTTCTTGTCAAAAGCTGTTTCAGTGCAGCGATGGCTGGAATGATGTCTGTGGCTGTTGCTTTTGAGGAACTGATTTCTTTAGTTAGTTCCTCAAAAGATGCGAGGAGGCTTAACACGTTATCAATTAGCCCCCACTGATGTGTGTTGAGTGTCTGGCAGCTCATTCTCTGTAGTGGATTCTCCCAAAGTACGTCTCTGCACCATCAGCGTTTGCAGCTTATAGTACGTGCAATTCCATCTGCTACATACTTCTTCCGCCAAACCTTTCTAAGGCTGGCCCAACTGTTCCTGGATGTGGTGTAGTCGCGAATAGCCGAGCTCATTCAGCACCAACTGTATAGTGTGTGCCATGCATGGCAAACTCACCAAGTTGCCCTCGTCCAGCGCTTTGGTCATATTTCTAGTGTTGCTTCACAACACCACATGAACCATGCTCTTGTCCCACCTGTTCTTGTCCCATCTGCTGTTGTCCCACCTGTGCAACAAAGTGTTGAAGGTGTCCGTTAGATTAGCAGCAGTGTGGGACCCAGGCATTCTTAACAATGTAGAAGGACTTGGTGTTGCTGGAAATCTTCGTCCACCCATTGAGCAGTCAGGCTCAACATTGACATCGAACTTTCTTTAGACGACCAAATGTCAGTTGTAAAACTGATTGCTGCTTTCAATTGGCTAGAAAGCTACGTGTGTGGCCTGACACAACATTAAGCATCCCGCGCTATATAGTGTATTTTGTGCTGAAGTAATAAATCATTTTTTGGAAACCTCTATCCTCGATTACGGAAATTGGCTCAATTCAATGAATTCCATGATTTTCTTTGTAATGGAATTGTTCTTTTCAGTGTTGTTGACAAAATATTGCAGAGGCTGTTGACTTCTCGTTGGCTCTCCGTTTTTAGTCACTTTAAGGTTGCTAGCTTGAGATTTGGCATATTCACCCGGTTGAAGTCTAATTACATTTATTGTTTTAAATATTTCTAAAGTTGTTCCACCACGGCTTATTGTGGACTTGCGTGTATTACAAATAGAGCCTATCAGCTGAAAATCTGCCTTTTCTGTTCAGCTGCCAATAGGTGCATCCCTACTTTTCGGCCATAATTCCAAAAGGTATGATTGGCGCAAAAACAACACTGCCCAAAGACCACAGTGACGCATGGTGGTGGCAGCATCATGCTTTGAGGCTGTTTTTCTTCAGCTTGAACCAGGGCCTTAGTCAGGATGGATGGAATTTTACAAATAGCAGGACATTTTGCCGCAAAACCTTCAGGTGTCCGATAGACAGTTGAAGATGAAGAGGAAGTTCACCGTTCAGCACGAGAACAACCCAAAGCACACATCCAACCAGGCTATTGTTTTTTATTTTTCCCCCTCAATGAGTTTGTTCGTAGATGCAACTAATAAAATGTCAGGAAAATCCTTCTAGAACAGCTGAACTATATTTGTGATTAATCAGAGTCACTTTAAATGATGGCAGGTGTGTAATTACTTTTATTTAACTTAAGTATTAATATAATTGGTTAATTCTGAACACAGCCACATCCCCAGGTATAAGAGGATGTGCACACTTATGCAACCAGGTTATTGTAAGGGTTCTGTTTTTCATTTTTCCCCCTTGAAGATTTCAGTTTCTTTTTCAATTGAATTGTTCACATTATAGGTCACATTAAAAGTGGAAAAAGTTCTGACATGATCTATTTTTGTCTCATTCTTTACATCACAAAAACCTGGCATTTTGACAGGGTGTGTAGGCTTTTTATATCCACTGCATACATATACATATATTGTGTTCCCATGTGGGAGACCACTGTTCAAATCCAAACACATCCATTGCTACCTTTTCTCCTCTGGTTCTGAAAGGGCCCTTTGCAGAAATCATCTCATATAGAGTGACGCCCAGGGTAAAGTAGTCCACAGTGTAATCATACTCTTTGTTTTCAATCAATTCCGGAGCCATGAATCCTGAAAGAAACAAGACATTAGTAATAATATAGGTAGCTTCTAATAATGGAGAACAAACCTAGATTCATTTGCTGGTATTAAGCATTCCAGCAGAAACACCTAAATGTAGATGTTTCTTGTAACTGTCTATCAGTTTCTTACATTAACTGTGAGGAATTCTTGCCCACTGTTTACAGTGCTGCTATTCTGAGAGCAGAGCCTTCATCCTTCATGACCTCCCATGTAGGACATGGTTGTGCACTTGCATCCTGAAAGGTCACTCAAGCACTCCAACATTGATGGCCTCATTTGATCCAGTGGATCCATTGATTTAACTCCAGGGTTCTTATGGACTTGCAAGAGCATTTTACTCTCAGCTCTTGGTCTGAATTTGGTGGGACAACCTATCCAATGTATTTTACCAGTAGTCTATTATTTCCTCCTTTTGTAGATGCATCAGACAGTGGAATGATGGATTTCAAATGTGTTTTTCACCCCTGTTACCACACACCCATATGGTAAAGACAAAACCAGACAAAGTTTCTATTCTTCATGGAAGGCCAAACCTTCCATTAAGAAAAAAAGTAATTTTTTAATGATCTAAACGTTTGCTCCTGATTCAATGCACCTGAATGTCATTTTAGCCATTTTATGTGATGGTAAAGGTAGGGGTGAACTTTTCTCACATAAATAAATATTATTTCTATTTATTTTAATTGCACAATGAAAATGTTGGTTTTTTAAATTGGGTTACATTAAACAATGAATGCGGTTGCAATTGGATCTCAGATGTGTCCAAATAATCTACTGTCGAGGGGGTGTAATTTATTTTGTACATGTCTAAACATCCATTACCTTTTAGGACACTGCTACTACTTCTGAACCGGATCATGTTTGTCACTTACCTGGTGTACCTGCATATCCTTTGGTCTTGTCAGTTCCAATTGGAAGCTCAACAGCCAGACCCAAGTCAGAGAGACGCACATGGCCTAAGCAAAACGAACAAATGAAAATTAAACTGTAATGAGATGGCAATCATATATTCCCCAATGAGAATAATGTAATTAAATTGAATTTCAATTATCTGTAGCTTCAAGTGACACTGAAGTTAAAAAGTGCCGAACCACTATAGGTACACTGTTACATTGATGATGCTTATGAAGGGAACAACATGTGTCCACCTGCATCATCTAGCAGTACGTTTTCTGGTTTCAGATCCCGGTAGACGATCCGGTGCTGATGAAGATGCTCTAAACCCAGGATTATCTGGGCTATATAGAAACATGCTCGCGTCTCGTTGAAACCAGGGTTCTTCTCGTCCACGTTGTACATATGAAACCTGTGGTGACCATGTCGACAATGACAAGGGACAAAATAGATTTGTTTTAGATGATACAGAGCAACAGATGGCCCACAGTCCGAATTGATCAAAAAATATATAATATTGAATAGAATACTGAGGGAATGTTGAAGGAGAGGGGAGAAGTGGGAAGGGTTCTGATCCATTCCGGAGGCAGTAGCTCATTCTGTTACATCACACAGTGGGCCACATCGGTACCTTCAATAGTACAAATTCTTTGAATTATTTTCCAGCCCCTTGACCATTCAGACTAAAATCAGAACAAGGAAACAAAACATTGGGGGGAACAGAATGTAGAACAAAGAAAAGAGGGTTCAACTTTGAATTCTGTAGGGTTTTTTGTGCATTAATAATCCCTTTATGTAGCAGATTAACAAGGAAGAAATATGGTATAAGTGGTTATGCCATGATTGGAAATTACCCCCCAGATTACTTTACATCTTCATTTATGTATGACACATCTATGTAATGCTAATGAAGGCTATATGTATGCCTTGTGAAGCTTGAGGCTGAGGGGAATTCTATAGTGAAGAGAGGCTGTGCTTAGAGGTCTCCTTCTCCTCTTTCTGACCCAGAAACCAGTTCATTCTCTGACATTAAGGCCTGTGCACATTCACACCTGCTTGTTATTAGCACTAAAGTTGGTTAGTTTACCTTAGGCTGCTTAGCAGGGATTAAAGGAGGCAGTAACAACTCTCACACACTGTCAGGCAGTGAGGGGCAATACAAATTGAACTACTACTTGGGTGTGTGTGTGTATTTGTATGTTTGTACCTGAGATCCCCTCCGTTCATTATGGTCATAACAAGACAGAGGTTAGTTTTGGTCTGGAATGCGTATGCCAGTGATACAATAAACCGACTGTGCACCTTGGCCAGAATACGCTTCTCCACGATTGCTCCCTGAAACAAACCATTCAAAGAAAACAATCAGCCAACTGTAATTAAAAAATAATCTTAACCTTTCTCCATGATCCCATAACGAATGATAAATAAACATGATCATGTCACATAAAACTAAGGAATTAAGGTATTTGCTTCACATCAGTTTAGTCTGCAAGCGAAAGTGAGGCTGTTAGTCAAGGAAAATATCCAGGTTCGATATGTAGTGTGAAAAAAGCAGAATGTCTTGGAAATACATGTCTCGGAGGTAGTAAATAGATATCCCTTACCTACCTGAACATTTTGAAAGAGAAGATCAAGTGATCTAAGCACAATGTCTATAAAGTTAACATTAAATAGAGAAACATAACAAAATATCAGTTTGACCACAGTTGTGGGCAAAATCAGCTAGTTGACGAGAGCGGTGGAAAGAGAATTGCAATCAAACTAGTGAGCCACAAACAATTCAATAAAGGCCCAGTACAACATTTTTGATCAGAGTGGCATGTCGAAATTCTTAACTTCTTGTCCAATGTCAATATACAATTTTGTTTACTTGAGTGGCCTGCACAGCCCAGAGGTTAACCCAGTGGAGAGTCTTTGGGAGGGTACGGAATGAACTATTCACAGCATGATGTCTGGGCAATGTATTGCCATCCATTCTGCAACAGCAGCATAATGTCTGTGGAAAGTTTCTGAACCCTTGTAGGATCCATTCCTCAAAAAGTTAAGACTTTTCTGGAAAGAGGGGTCTAACTTGATACTAAATAAGTCATACCTATAATCTTTATTTTCTATACTTAATATATTTCTCTACTTTCTCTACTTAATGAGCGTCAGGTTGCTTCCATCCTAAAAACTTCAAAGATGGCGGTTCGTAAGAACAAGGTCAGACAACAGACATTGGGGACAACAAAGCTACAGACTGGCAGAGGGTGAAAACGACTGTCCACTGACCGAGATGACCGCCAACTCATTCAAATGTCACTCAACAACCATAGGATGACATCCAGTGACCTTCAAAAAGGGTGCATGGCAGGGATGGTTTGATACAGGCTCCTAGGGGAATGGCTGAAGTTGTGCAAAGCTAGAAAAAAGCCCTTCATCAATGAGAAGCAAAGAAGGGAGGATCGGTAATGATCTGGGAATGATTCAGCAAGGCTAGAATTGGGCCGATTTGACTTTGTGAAGGATGCATGACAGGTTATCCTAGAAGAACATCTGCTTCCTTCTGCTCTGAGAACTGTTTTTTCCAGCAGGACAATGCTCCATGCCATACAGCTAGGTCTATCATGTTGTGGATGGAAGACTACCAGATCAAGACCCTGTCATGGCCAGCCCAATCTCCCAACCTGCACCCCATTGGAAACCTCTGGAATTTGATCTAGAGGAAGATGGATGGTCACAAGCCATCAAACAAAGTCGAGCTACTTGAATTTTTGTGCCAGTAGTGGCATAAAGTCACCCAACAGCAAAGTGACAGACTGGTGGAAAGCATGCCAAGACGCATGAAAGCTGTGATAAGAAATCTGGGTTATTCCACCAAATATTTATTCATCTCTTCCTCTTCCCATTAGTATTTTGTTGATGAAAACTGTATATGAATTTGTTTTCTTTGCATTATTTGAGGTCTGAAAACAGTGCATCTCTTTTTGATTATTTTGACCAGTTGTTATTTTCTACAAATAAATATTCTAAATGATAATATTTATATTTGGAATTTGGGAGTAATGTTGTCAGCAGTTTATAAAATAAAACAAGCATTTTTAATTTACTCAAACACATACTTATAAATAGTAAAACCAGAGAATCTGATAATTTTGCATTGGTCTCTCGATTTCTTCCAGAGCTGTATGTATATACATCAGACCTTATAATATACATTTCTATTCCATTTTTTATTGCATCCTTCTATTCAGGGATTGCTTTAGACCAGGGACACTAAGTGTGTGCAATGAATGATGAAGTGGAACAGAAAACCAGCAGGCTCTGGACCTCATAGCGTAAAAGTTCTCATAGGGTAAAAGTTGAAAATGTGTGTTATAGAGCATGAACATTTATATTACATTTGATTATTTCATTCACCCAAATAGAGTAGCTGCTACCTTGGGATGGGGATACTATGAAACATGAATACTGTCATATTGACACAATTATTACACATAAGCTGCCATACTAAGCAATTCAGCTTGTAGACATACTGTAATACATTATATTTTGCGATGGAATTATTGAACCGTAACGAGATTTTAAAAACCTTATAGGTTTGGTTACTAATAACCATAGATACAGATAACTGATGTATTACACATGACACAGAATACGAAGACTAACTATACTGTATCATGACTGTAAGCTTTTAAGTGCAAAGAAAGGATGTCATGTCCACTGCTTGGAAGAGTTCCAGGAAGGTTTACAGAGGTTTATACAAAGTGTGGTGCTGGCTCCTGGCCTGACCTACTGTGCCGTTCTGTTCAGTAATGGAATCAACACTGCTTCCAGTCACACAAACACACCAATAACCAAACGCTCTGGATTTAGCGGTGCACTAGGTTATTTCTGATAACAGCCATCTTGTTCCCTGACAAGCACAAGAACACGTTGGCGTTATAATACTTGTGAGTACACACACACATGATGTATACTATTTTACCACTTTCCAGGCCTGAGTCAGCCAAGTTTAAGCAAAGAGTTAATCTTCATTACCCACTAATGCTTTGGCAAGAAGTGTGGCCATTGCCATGGATACTGTCTCTCTATGTCTTGCAACTCTGAGCTGCTTTACACTTGGGGTCTCTTGCAGGGACACAAGCCTCTTGTCCTTGATTAAGGTGGACTAAATCTCTCTGCTGCCTGAGGTAATCTTGTCTAACCAACTAGTACTCTTGTGACACTTCTGTACTTGTAGCTTACTAGGTCCATTTGCTTTTGTTTTATTAGATGTTTTGCTGATGTTTAGGAAAAGTTTGCTCACATACTGCCGCTTGGGAAGCTTGTCTCTCCTACAGTAGGAATTCTGGAACCATTTATTTTGTGTTAAAGAAAGGTTGTTCAAGAAGAAGGAGGGGGACTGAAAACTTATTTGATTTAAACCTATTTTAGGGCTACAGTGATGTGAAGTTAGTTTCTGTGTCATTCACATCAGTGGCTGGCATGCTTAAATCAATGAGTCCAAACTGAGTCCTTTTACCTGGTATCCTTTACGTTTCTTCAGCCTCTTCTTGTCGAGCTTTTTGTTGGCGTACAGCTTGCCTGTGGCCTTCATCTGACAGGCGTGTACCTCCCCAAACCCTCCCTTCCCTAGTACCCTAAAGTCCATGAACCACTCCTCGTCAATGGGCTGGGCCTCCAACCACTTGAACTGAACGTAACGCAGGAAGTACATGCTGTTCTTGAAGCCTTCCAAAGTTGTGGCCTCAAGGTGCTTAAGAAGCAGCTGTTCACTCTCCTTGAAGAGGTCTCCACGTGTGTTCTTGTGGTCCTCCTTGACACGTGTCACAGCCTTCTCCTCCAGGAAACTGCAGAAGTTCTTGGACTGGGATTCATAGAACTTATTAACAATCTTCTGGGCCTTTTGTACCCGGTCTGTCTCCTGGGCAGTATTGTATTCCTCCATGTCCTTCCAGAGTTCGCAGGCATTCTTGTGGGTTGCTTCGCTCTCCAGATACTGCTGAAAGAGGCGTTTGCCGATGGGCTGCTTGACACACATGCTTTCGAAGGCTGAATCCACGGTGGTCTTCATATGTGCGCACTTTGTGATGTGCGGAAGGTCAAGTTTGGCACGAAACTTCTTGTCGCGCATGGCAGATGCCGAGGCACCATCGACGCTACCGCGGGCAGACACATAGGCCGAGTTGGCCACAATGTTTTGCAGACCACCCATATCCATGGCTGGTCCTCCACCTAGCAGAAAAGTTTAGGTAATTCAACTTACTAATAGTTCACATTACATATAAAGTATAAGGTTATTACACACAGGTTGCCATACTGGCTCAAATCCATGTATTCGTTTTCTAACCCAACCCTTGACCTTTACTAGTTGGGATTTCTTGCCTAAGCTTAACCTGACCCTGATCCTCACCAATTGGGATTATTTCCCTAAACTTCTCGACCAAACAAATTGCTTGACTAAATTTAACTTCGGTCAAAGGGAGACTGAATTAATTTAAAAAAACTAATGAATTGGATATATTATCTTTTATTACTCTCAGTCACAGTTTTAAGCGAGTAAAACAAGCACTGCTGTCCATAATGCTGCACTGAGACCTACTGTACTTAGACATACTGTACTGAGATATACTGTACTGAGACATACTGCACTGAGATATAGTGTACTGAGACATACTGCACTGAGACATTCTGCACTGAGACATACTGCACTGAGATATACTCTACTGAGACATACTGCACTGAGATATACTCTACTGAGGCATACTGCACTGAGACATTCTGCACTGAGACTTACTGCACTGAGATATACTATACTGAGACATACTGTACTGAGACATACTGCACTGAGATATGCTGTACTGAGACGAACTACGCTGAGACTTACTGCACTAAGACATAATGTACTGAGACATACTGCATTGAGACCTACTGTACTGAGATATAGTGTACTGAGACATACTGTACTGAGACATACAGAACTGTGATATACTGTAATGATATATAGTGTACTGAGACATACTGCACTGAGACTTGCTGTACTGAGATATACTGCACTGAGATATACTGTACTGAGATATTCTGTACTGAGACACCCTGTACTGAAACATACTGCACTGAGATATATACTGTACTGATACATACTTCACTAACAAATACTGTACTAAGATATACTGTACTAAGACATACTACACTGAGACTAACTGCACTGAGACAAACTGCAGTGACATATACTGTACTGAGATATACTGTACTGAGATTTATTGCAATGAGATATACTGTACTGAGACATATTGCACTGAGACACACAAAATAGCTTTTTTCAGCAAGTGATACAGCTAGACAATGTATGACTAAGCTGAAAACCAGAGAATCAACCTACAGTGCAATCTTATATCTCAGTATTTCAAGCGAAATACATATTTTATTCTAAGAATTATCAGGTGAGCTATGTGAAACAGATGAGCTGCTAATTGAACATGATAACGAATAACGAACAGTTGTTATTGCAATTATATAATGCTCAAACAAGGTTTTAAAGCACATTCTTTATATGACATCTGCTATGAATATTGTGTATACAGGTTCAAATCTGGGGTTTACAGTCCATATTAAAATTATTGTATTTTTAACCAAGTTTACATTTATTACATCCTTACCTTTCTTCCGCTTTTCTCAAGAATTCAGACTGGAGGTGATAGATTTGAAACTAAATCCCCTTGGGGTCAAATCTACCATATAATCCACCTTTATTTACACTTCTTCACTTTGTTGCACTCGTGATTAATTTAATGATCATTTACTCATCTTTGCTGCTCTTTGTTATTGCCCTGAAGTCACTCTTTGGTATTCTTTCTCACTTCTCTGCCAGAACCAATGTGTATGCTTTATAGAGAGATGCAGGCAGTGTGAGGATCGTCTGTAGGCTTAGTCCACATGGTAAAATCCTACTTGATTGTTCATTAGCTCTCAGGGATTAAGTGTGTATGTTATCAGGGAAAGCGACTTGTCGGAGACTATTGAGGTAAAGCTGCAGCCTGGGTGATGATTACTGGGCAACCACAGGATCAATACTTCAAAATCATAGTTTTTGACAGAATTTCAAACAAATCATTAATCCAGTCCTGTAATTTCTTCTTTGTGTTGCCTCCATAGCCTGTGATGTCATGTTTATTTAACATGAGACATTTTATTTGATCAGAATCATCTGGTCAGTCAGCATATGGGTTTCACCTGATGTGGCACAGCTACATTTCAATAGCTTTAGGTACAGTGCTTCGGTTGGAATAAGACACGCTGACAGCAACACTTGAAGTTGTGTTTCCTACTTAATGTGAATATACTGTTGTAGAGTTTGGTGGAGTATAATCTCAAACCTCCAAACTTTGGCACGGAGCAGGGCCTCCATTAATGTGTAGCCAGACACGGAGC
>JACXGJ010011932.1:0-18887 GCA_016801105.1 Esox niger | reverse complement strand
CCCCCAAGGTATTTATACAGCCTTTACCCCACAGGACAATTGAGAGAGAAGAGATAGACAAAGAGAGTAGGTAAGAGTTTGAGCCTGTAACATCATGTGCTAATAGACTATCAATATGCTGCAATAAACAATTGAATTACTCTCTCCCTTGACAACCGAGTACGCGAGTTATTATTACTACCACTATACGACATGGCTGATTTCTAACAGTTCCATTAATCTCGGAAATTGGAACTCTGAACTAGGAATGACGTCACATGTGAGTTAACCCAAGTTGATCACGTTCCAGTGTCCAAAATCAGAAAACAATATGGATGTCCCAATTAAAGCCTGTTGTGTTTGCCCTTTGTAATTCATACAGTGTTTTTCATTGTATTTCATTGTGTGAAAGTCCTATTCTGTCCTTCTTCGGGGGATTGTAAACATGAGATAGCAATTTATTGACATTTCTGCTGGACCACCAGGCAGTGTTCATGATGCCAGGATGTTGAGGGCCTCCAACTTCTTGACAACGATCTGCAGAACACACAGATTGATGGTGTGGTGATGAACGTGATGGCAGCCTGTTTTCTAAACAACATGTGCATTAGTGCTTCAGAGACACAGTGGGGAGAACAAGTATTTGATACACTGCTGATTTTGCAGGTTTTCCTACTTACAAAGCATGTAGAGGTCAACTGTGAGAGACGGAATCTAAAACAAAAATCCAGAAAATCAAATTGTACAATTCCTAAATAATTAATTTGCCTTTTATAGCATGACATAAGTATTTATCACCTACCAACCAGTAGGAATTCTGGCTCTCACAGACCTGCTGTTCTCCACTCATTACCTGTATTAACTGCAACTGTTTGAACTCGTTACCTGTATAAATGACACCTGTCCACACACTCAATGAAACACACTCCAACCTCTCCATAATGTTCAAGACCAGAGAGCTGTATAAGGACATCAGGGATAAAATTGGGCTACAAGGCTGGGAAGGGCTACAGGACAATAGGCAAACAGCTTGGTGAGAAGGCAACAACTGTTGGCGCAATTATTAGAAAATGAAAGAAGTTCAAGATGACGGCCAATCTCCTTTGGTCTGGGGCTCCATGCAAGATGTAACCTCATGGTGCTTCAATGATCATGAGGAAGATGAGGGATCAGCCCAGAACTACACGGCAGGACCTGGTCAATAACCTGAAGAGAGCTGGGACCACAGTCTCATAGAAAACCATTAGTAACACACTACGCCGTCATGGATTAAAATCCTGCAGCACACGCAAAGTCCCCCTGCTCAAGACAGTGCATGTCCAGGCCTGTCTGAAGTTTGCCAATGACCATCTGGATGATCCAGAGGAGGAATGGGAGAAGGTCATGTGGTCTGATGAGACAAACATTGAGCTTTTTGGCCTGAACTCCACTTGCAGTGTTTGCAGGAAGGATGAGTACAACCCCAAGAACACCATCCCAACCGTGAAGCATGGAGGTGGAAACATCATTCTTTGGGGATGCTTTTCTGCAAAGAGGATAGGACGACTGCATCGTATTGAGGATGGATGGGGCCATATATTGCGAGGTCTTGGCCAACACCCTCCTTCCCTCAGTAAGAGCATTGAAGATGGGTCGTGGCTGGGTCTTCCAGCATGACCACAACCTGAAACACACAACCAGGGCAACTAAGGAGTGGCTCCGTAAGAAGCATCTCAAGGTCCTGGAGTGGCCTTGCCAGTCTCCAGACCTGAACCCAATAGAAAATCTTTGGAGGGAGCTGAAAGTCTGTATTGCCCAGCGACAGCCCCAAAACCTGAAGGATCTGGAGGTCTGTATGGAGGAGTGGGCCAAAATCCCAGCAGCAGTGTGTGCAAACCTGTTCAAGAACTACAGGAAATGTATGATCTCTGTAACTGCAAACAAAGGTTTCTGTACCAAATATTAAGTTCTGCTTTTCCCATATATCAAATACTTATGTCATGCTATAAAATGCAAATTAATTATTTAAAAATCATACAATGTAATTTTCTGGATTTTTGTTTTAGATTCTCTCTCACAGTTGAAGAGTTCCTATTGTAAAAATTACAGAACTCTACATGCTTTCTAAGTAGGAAAACCTGCAAAATCAGCAGTGTATCATGACACCTGATATATAGTAGACTAACTTTTCATTCAACTAACAAATTGGATACATCGGCTGATAATTTGGTCAATTAATTAAATGCTACCATTGATTCTTTATACATTCTGTGTGTACCAGTAAAGTATTTTCCTCAATTAAATGTCTTCCCCTTTGCCCACAGTGAAGTGTTAGGTATAAAACGGCTCAGGTAAAATCCAAAATAATAATTTATTAAGAATCAAAACCGTAAACAGTTTTAATTAATATAATATGCACATATTTTAACAATAAACATTATTACAAATATAAAAAATATAGCAGCTAAAATGTATAACTTTATACAAAAATACATTAAGAGTATTAATTTGAATCACAGCTTGTTCAACCATCTGGAACTCAATGACTCACAGTCCTGCTGTACAGACATGTGACATGTGTGTCAGAATGGGAAAGAAAGGTGATTTAAGCAATTTTGAGCGTGGCATGGTTGTTGGTGCCAGACGGGCCGGTCTGAGTATTTCACAATCTGCTCAGTTACTGGGATTTTCACGCACAACCATTTCTAGGGTTTACAAAGAATGGTGTGAAAAGGGAAAAACATCCAGTATGCGGCAGTCCTGTGGGCAAACATGCCTTGTCGATACTAGAGGTCAGAGGAGAATGGGCCGACTGATTCAAGCTGATGGAAGAACAACTTTGAATGAAATAACCACTCGTTACAACCGAGGTATGCAGCAAAGCATCTGTGGAGCCACAACACGCACAACCTTGAGGCGAATGGGCTACAACATCAGAAGACCCCACCGGGTACCACTCATCTCCACTACAAATAGGAAAAAGAGGCTACAATTTGCAAGAGCTCACCAAATTTGGACAAAGCCTTGAAAAATGTTGCCTGGTCTGATGAGTTTCGATTTCTGTTGAGACATTCAGATGGTAGAGTCAGAATTTGGCGTAAACAGAATGAGAACATGGATCCAGCATGCCTAGTTACCACTGTGCAGGCTGGTGGTGGTGGTGTAATGGTGTGGGGGATGTTGTTTTGGCACACTTTAGGCACCTTAGGGCCAATTGGGCATCGTTTAAATGCCACAGCCTACCTGAGCATTGTTTCTGACCATGTCCATCCCTTTATGGCCACCATGTACCCATCCTCTGATGGCTACTTCCAGCAGGATAATTCACCATGTTACAAAGCTCGAATCATTTCAGATTGGTTTCTTGAACATGACAATGAGTTCACTGTACTAAAATGGCCCCCACAGTCACCAGATCTCAACCCAATTGAACATCTTTGGGATGTGGTGGAACGGGAGCTTCGTGCCCTGGATGTGCATCCCATCAATATGGGCCAACATTTCTAAAGAATCCTTTCAGCACCTTGTTGAATCAATGCAACATAGAAATGCTACACACACACACATATATATATATATATATATATATATATATATACATACACATTATGTCAGGTCCCCGCCTCCGCGAGCGCGCAGCAGAGGGCGCACGCGCTCCTGAGTTCAGTGCGCACCAAGTCACACACCTGTCACCAATCACCAGCCACACACCTGTCCCCATTCACCTCATCACCATGCATACAAATACTCCTCCCTGCCACTTCTCCCCTAACGGATCAATGGTTTATGCACGCATACCACATCTCGCAAGCTCCTCGAACAGACCTTCCGTGTACCGATCTATCGCCCGTTCCCGACTACTCTGTCTGAGCCCTGCCTGTAAGTCTGTTCTCCGCCGGAATTACGATTCCTTGCCTGTCCCCGACCAATCTGCCAGCTCCCTGACTGCTGCCGCCCGCACGTTCACTGACCATTTGCCTGTCCCCGACTACTCTGCCTGCTGCTTGTCCTTGCCTTCGCCACCGGTTTGGGAGACGCCTCGCCTCCCGTCCCCGACTGCACTGTCTGTCTCTTCCCCACTCCTCCCCAGTCCGCGCTTGGGTCCTTACCTGTATTCATGACATATTATTTATTTATATATAATCCTTTAGGTGAAATGTTAATAATGTTAATGTGATATGTTAAGGTTGATGTAGAAATGAGGAAGTTGGAAGAAGAAAAGTGACGAATATAAATTAAACTGCAACAGGCTGGGGAGGGAAAGTCATGTACCACAAGTTCTGCAGTAACAGGAAAACACGTGGTATTGGTAAGGGGGGCTGACCCGAGATCCGCACCTTTATGAACCGAGGCAAGACAAGTAGGAATTTGAGTAATCACGCCCTAGCGAGTAAGAAAGAATGTATATGTAGTGGGTAGATTAGGGACGGGGCGGGAACTAAAAAGGCTATAAAAACCGCACGGAGGGAAGTAACTTTGGACTTGTTGGTAAGCTTGTCTCCAGATATATCTGAATATGGAATCAATAAAACAGATTTGTTATTGATTATAATATTGCTCTCTTCCTTATTGACTTCTCATCAACTTATTCGGTAGAAGCAGGATTGGCTTTTACACCAGCCTAACTTTCGTTACGTAAAAGCAAAATGCCTACTTAAGTTATTTGATTACAATTATTTGGATTTATTTAATACTTTCTAAAACCCACATTTTGAATTACACTTTTAAAACCTCCTTTGACTTGAATGGATAAGTAACATTTTCACTTGAACCATTCAAGATATAGAGACCAACCTAACTTTGTTTCACATAGTTTGGCTATGCCAATTAAAATGCTTAAGCACGTTTTGCATAAATATACATAAAAGTCCATAACACTGATAATCACATTATCATGCAACCTGTCAAGAGGTGGGATGTATTAAGCATCAAATGAGCATTCTGCCCTCAATTTTGATGTGTTAGAAGCAGGAAATATGGACAAGATCTGAGTGACTTTGATAAGGGCCAAATTCTAATGGGTAGACAACTGGGTCAGAGCATCTCCATAACTGCAGTCCTTGTGGGGTTTTCCCAGGCTGCAGTCCTCAGTACCTATCAAAAGTGGTCCAAGGAAAGAAAAGTGGTGAACCGACCACAGGGTCATAGGCGGCCAAAGCTGATTGATGCACGTGGGAGCGAAGGCTGGCCCGTGTGGTGCGCTCCAACAGATGAGCTACTGTAGTTCAAACTGCTGAAAATGTTAATGCTGATACTGCTAGAAAGGTATCAGAACACACAGTGCATCGCAGAGTGTTGCGTATGGGGCTTCATATCCGCAGATCAGTCAGGGTGCCTATGCAGACCCTTTTCCACTGCCAAGAGCGCCTACTATGGGCACGCTAGCATCAGAACTGGACAATGAAGCAGTGGAAGAAAGTGGCGTGATCTGATGAGTCATGTTTCCTTAAAAATCATGTGTATGGCCAGGTGTTTGTGTCTGTCACTTACTCGGAGAACACAGGGCACCAGGATAGACTGTGGGAAGGATGCAAGCCAAGGCTGTTTTGACTGCAAAGGGGAGACCTACACAATGATAGGCAGGTGGTTATAATGTTATGGCTGATCGGTGTATGTCTTCACTATTGTAGGTCGCTAGGGATTAAAGTATCCACTAAAGATCCAGGCCAGCCTGTCTGCTATATTTCAGCACATTGGATTTAATAACTATAGCAAGAGATATCAACTCTGAAGTATCTGAATCAAAATGGTGCTGGAGGAATGAGAAAATAAAGTATCAGCTTTGTTATTCACATTAGTACAGGAATGTTTTTAAATGAAGATAAATACATGTACTATTATTCCTTCTATTATGGCATTTTCTTATAGCTGCTTACTGTAAACCACAGGGAGTACGCCACTAAGAGGAAGGTTATTCCCACAATGAAAACAATCTCTACAAGGCTTATATTTTGCCTCTCCAGGTGTTCATGGAAGAGCGGAACAGAAAACTCTGTTTAACAATGTGGGACACGCAACAAAAGCAGAAGCCTATCCCCAAGCTGCTGGCTTTGCCCTGCCACAAGACACTAACAATTTAGTAGCGGCAGGGGTGTTGCATATTGTTTTTCATTGTTTTATTTATTGAGCAAATCTAAGCCATGTTGAAATGTTCACATTTCATTTTTGGGGGGAGAGCAGGAGCACCCTGGAGCTCCAGTCTGCTGTCGTGCATCTTCCCCTGGACAATCTCTGGCTCTTGACTCTTGCTAGACAAGGCCATCTAGAGCAGCATGATCAGGGACTCAGAAAGGAGACTGCTGAAATATCTGAATGTGTCAATCTTTTTAAAGCATTTTGAAAAAAATAATATTGTTGTTCTCCTAAGTTTGCATACCCTGGTAGAAATGTTTGGCATTGATGTTGAAAATATGACTAATAATGCAGACATTTTATTTCAGGATTGTGATCATATGAAGCCATTTCTTATCACATAGTTCGGCTCCTTTTTAAATCATAATGATAACAGAAATCCCCCAAATGACCCTGATCAAAAGTTTACATACCCTTGAATGTTTGGCATTGTTACAGACACACAAGATGACACACACAGGTGAAAATGGTAATTGAAGGTGATTTTCCCACATTTGTCACTTCGAAATTGCAATAAGTATCTGTGTAAGAATAATCAATTTGTTTGTTTGCTCTCACGTGGATGCACTAATCAGGCTAGATACTGAGCCATGGGGAGCAGAAAAGGACTGTCAAAAGACCTGCATGATAAGGTAATGAAACTTTATAGATTCAAAGCCATTCAAATGCCGGTCAGTACTGTACAATCACTATTGAGAAGTGGAAAATTCTGGGATCTCTTGATGCCAAGCCCAGGTCAGGTAGACCAAGAAAAATTTCAGCCAAATCTGACAAATGAATTATTCAGGATAAAAAGAAAACACAGGTAACCTCAGGAGACATACAAGCTGCTCTGGAAAAGATGTTGTGTTTGTTTCAAAGAGCACAATATGACGATACTTGAACAAAAATTAGCTACATAGTCGAGTTGCCAGGAAGAAACCTTTACTGCATCAATGGAACAAAAAAGCCTGTTTACAATATGCATGACAACACCGTGACACACCTCACAGCTTCTGACGAGACCAAAATAGACCACAACCAGCGCTATGTGTGGAGAGGTGTCAACAAGGCCTATAGTGAACGGAATACCATTCCCACTTTGAAGCATGGTGGTGGCTAACAGAAGTGTTGGGGGTGTATGAGGTCTAAAGGCATGGGAATCTTGTGAAAATTGATTAATGCTGCATGTTATCAGAAAAGTCTGGCAGACACTTTGTGGTTACACATGGGTCAATTGTGGTTACATCAGGAAAAGTTGAAGGTTCTAGAGTGGCGATCACAGTCTTCTGACCTTTATATCATCGAGCCATTCAAATGTGTGTTTCATGCAAGACGACCAAGACGAATGGGCAGCTATACTACCTGCAAGAATTCGGGACCTCATAGACAAGTATTTCAGAAGAATGCACACACTCATTGATGCTCAAGAGGGCAATACACATTATTACGAACTAAGGGTATGCAGACTTTTGAACACGGGTCTGTACATTTTTTCTCTGTTGCCATGTTTTGTATTGTAAGACTGCCATTCGGTGTTTTGCCTGCTGCCCATTCATGTTTTCTTTACAAATGGTACATATATTACAATTTCTCCAAGGGTATGTAAACATTTGAGAATAACTGTACTTCGGCTTTCATTTCCTGGTATTCACATCTAGATGTGTTAAACAACTTAAGACATATCACCATTTGTATTAGACCAAAAAAATTTTAGGTGAGCAAAAGTAACGGAACAATTAATCTTAAAGTAAATAACATTTAAAATTTGGTGGCATAACCCTTGTTTGCAGTAACTGCCTCAAGCCTGTGACCCATCAACATCACCAAACTGTTGTATTCTTCATTTGTGATGCTATTCCAGGCTTTTACTGCAGCTTCTTTCAGTTTTTGTTTGTTTCGGTGTGTTTCTCCCTTCAGTCTCCTCTTAAGGAGGTGAAATGCATGCTCTATTGGGTTAAGGTCAGGTTATTGACTTGGCCAGTCTAAACCCTTCCCCTTTTTTTGTTGGCAGTGTGCTTTGGGTCATTGTCCTGTAGCATGCTGCTACCATAATCCGTTACATCATCAATAAATATTAATGGGCCTGTTCAAGAAGCAGCCATGCACGCCCAAGCCATGTCATTATCCCCACCATGTTTCACAGATCTTGTTTTGGATCATAAGCAGTTCCTTTCTTTCCACACTTTGGCCTTTCTATCACTTTGGTAGAGATTAATCTTGGTCTCATCAGTCCATAAGATTGTGTTCCAGAACTTTTGCGGCTCATCTCTGTAATTTCAGTCTGGCCTTCCGATTCTTACTGCTGATGAGTGGTTTGCGTCTTGTGGTGTGGCCTCTATATTTCTGCTCTTTGAGTCTTCTTCGAACAGTGGATTGTGATACCTTCACCCCTGCACTGTGGAGGTCGTTGGTGTTGTCACTTACTGATTTTTTGGGGGTTTTCTCACAATATTTCTGTCATCAACTACTGTTGTTTCCCTTGGCCAACCTGTTGGATGTCTGTTGCTCACTACATCAGTAATTTCTATTTCAGGACATTCAAAATTGTTGTGCTTGCTATGCCCAATATTTGTCCAATGGCTCTGGTTGATTTTCCTTCTTTTCTCAGATTGACAATAGCTTGCTTTTTTTGCTTGCTTTTGTCCCATAGATAGCTCTTTGGTCTTCATGTTGGTTTATCCTCTTCAACAAGAAATGCAGTCTTTATAGGTTTAAACCAAGGTGGGAACTAGTCAGTCACAAGATGGAGACTAGTCATGCAGAGCTATTTAATGTCAGTTCCAATACTTTTGCTCACTTGAAAAATGGGTGGGTTCAAACAAAGGGTGGTCTGTCCTGTGTTGTTTAACACATCTACATGTGAATACCAGGAAATGAAAGCTGAAATTCCTAAGTCTTTTCTCATACTCATCTTTTGATATTAAACCCAAATGTCTTCAGTGACCAACAAAAATAAAGGGATTTGCCTTACCGTTACAATACTTTTGGAGGGGACTGTATACACTACTGGTCCAATGTTTTAGAATATCCCAATTATTTATTCAAGCAGTTAAAGTCCAGTGAATAAGCTGAAATGAAACTGCTACAGGTTAAAACTGTTATCAAAAACAAATGAAAAATAATGTATTTCAGAGTAATGATGAGTAAACAACTCTCAGCTGTGGAAGCAAATTAAGCCTTGATAGTTAAAGCTAACATATCCTATAGGTGCCTCAACTTTGTTAATTACTTACAAACCCTCTGTCTGTTTAAAAGCAGTGTTGGAATTCTTGGTGCTGTAAGGCGAACAACAAACACAGAAGTAATACAGTGCCTTTTGACGGTTTGAAAACACACAGGTAAGGCAATAACTAATATAATCACTTTCATCTTCAAACTGAGGTGTGGATGCTACAGTACCATGTCAGGGACAGGTGTATTTGGAATGTGTTGTTGGTTTTGTTTTAAATTTAACATGAATAGGAGCATGTGTCACTGTTATTTTGAAGAAATGTCCTCAGGTTTGGTTTTGCCTTTTGATTTCATTGTGGAGCATTACTGTGAGCTTGTAGATATGAATGAATGTGATTAACTTTCTGTGCAGCTGCTGTAGCTAGTAATTAAGAGTCTTGTATGGAAGGAAATCAAGCTGTGTTCCTCACACATGACCTTCTGCCCATGAAATCCTATTGCCTAATTACTGCTAGTTCATAAATTTGAGTGCATAATCAACCTGTTCTGGTTGAATTCACTTTGTTTCAGTGTTAATGATTATAGAAATAAATATATGTATATTTTGACTCTGATGAAAAGTTTTATTATAAAGTTTCAGTGTGACCCTGTCAAGATACAAAAGTGTAATTCTCTATGAGATTTCAACTTCCTTTTCTTCTAACTTTATTTCTGATGCATTTATGCAAAACAACATTTCTTTAATCTTTTTCCTTATTCATAGTATACACCAATGTCCCACCGAGGCATAGCAATCAGTTCCTTATCACTTTTACATACAAAAAAATTAAGTGTTGATCTGATGTGACTTGCTATGACTGCAAGTGCTACAACTTATATCTCATTAACTCATAAGATACAGTAACCTGTTTGAACCCGGTGTCCACTCACAATAATTAATTTAGTGATTGTTTCAAAGTATAATTTCCCACTTTTCACTTTTCTTTGAACTGTCACTACATTAAATACATTCACAAAATATGAGCACATTCCAGTTTGACTTACTCCAACATGTTCTGAGGGCAGAAAGAAATGTGATTGGTACAGGCAAACATCCAATTGAAATGGAGAGGACGCGGTGCTCATGAATACAAATTAGCAGAATTGCACACTAATGTAATGTCTGTGAAAAGAGTAAGTTGTCCTATTATTTTATAATGCAGTATGTGCGAAATGACTTGATTGCATTAAGAGGGGAATTTCTGGTCGTGATAACATTCACTTCATAAACATCACTTTTCTGATCCAGCTTGATATTTTCATGAGCACCACCACTCCATTTCGATTGAGAGATCACCTGAACCACAAAATGTCTTTCTGCCCTCATGTTGAAGTAGAACTGGTATGTGCCAAATGGCATACTGAAGGGAAAGCATGAGTAAAACACACACAAATCCAGGTCATGATTGACCTGTTGACCTTCTTGGCCTGAGCTGAAAGCACCATTGTGTCCTGTGACTGGACATAGCTTTTGTCCAGTTGACATGTTTGGACTCAATATACATTGTTTTCATTGCGCCAGGCAAAGACAAACGAGCAGTTGATGTATCCGAAGAATAACGAATACTTTGAACCCAGGTTCCCTGGGAATTGGACTTGCTGTGAATTGGACTTGTTGGCCCAGCAGATCCTGCAGATGCTCGATCAGATTGAGATCTGGTGATTTTGGAGTCCAATTAAATACCTTGAACTGGGCCAGGTTTCACGGGGGGGCAAAAGGGGACATTGCCCCCTTTGATATTTGTCCTCATATACATAGCCAATCGTATATGAGATCGACCCAGTCTGATCCTCAGTCAACACTTTGCGATCATCATAGACCATCGAGTTTTTATCCCCTTTACAAGCGTATTTATGTTTAAAATTGTTCAACTTGGGGGGCCATTACGCGGTGCTTAGACATGCCCCCATATTTATACAAAATGCACCCTCAATCATGTCATCCTGGTGCCGGCCCTGCCATGAACTTGTTGTTCCTGAACTATTTTTGCCTTGTGCCTATTTTTGCACATAATCCGTCTGAAAGGGGCCAATGCCATCAGGAAATACCGTTGCCATGACAGGGTGCACATGGTTTGCAATAATGCTCAGGTAGGGGGCACATGTCAAAGTAACATCCACATGAATGATAGGACCCAAGGTTTCCAAGCAGAAAATTGCCCAATGTATCACACTGCCTCCGCCAGCTTGCTTCATACCCATACTGCATCCTGGTGCCATTACTTCTCCAGGTAAGCAACGCACATTCACCAAGCCATCCATGTGATGTAAAAGAAAACATGATTAATCAGACCAGGCCACCAACCAATGGTCTGTGGTCCAGTTCTGATGCGCACGTGCCCACTGTAGGAGCTTTCGGCAGTGGACAGGGGTCAGCATAGCACCCTGACTGCTCTGCGGCCACGCAGCCCCATACACAACAAACAGCAATGCACTGTGTGTTCGGACACCTTTCTATCAGTACCACCATTAACTTTTTCAGCAATTTGAGCTACAGTAGCTCATCTGTTGAATTGGACCACAAGGGCCTGCCTTTCGCTCCCCAAGTGCCTCAACAAGCCTTGGCTGCCCATGACCCTCTAGCCGGGTCACCACTTTTCCTTCCTTGGACCACTTTTTGAATGGTACTAACCACTGCAGACTGGGAACAGCCCAATTGGGCTGCAATTTTGGAGATGCCCTGACCTAGTTGTCTAGCCATCACAATTTGGCTCATGTCATAGTCGCTCAGATCCTTACACATGCCCATTGTTCTTCTAACACACCAACTTTGAGAACAGATTGTTCACTTGCTGCCTAATATATCCCACCCATTGACAGGTACCACGATAACGAGATCAGTGTTATTCTCTTCACATGTCAGTGGTCATAATGTTATCACAGATCAGTGTATTCATTCTTCCTATTTCTCTATAATAATTGTTCTTTTTGAATAAAATCCTGCTCTGGTAAGTTTGCAACAATGTTTAGGTAGTTGGCACGTGTCAAATTGACATCCTCATGAACGTCTGGACCCAGGGTTTCCCAGCAGAACTTTACCCCGAGCATCACTCGCTCCAGTGGCTAGTCATCTTCCCCACAGTGCATCCTGGTACCATCCCTTCCCGAAGTGAACGGCGCACATGCACACAGCCATCCACGTGATGTCAAAGAATACGGAACTCATCGTACCAGGCGAACTATTGGTCCAAGGTGCAGTTCCGATGCTTGTGTATCCAGGCGCTGTTGACGATGGGCCGGTGTCATCATGGGCGTCTACACAGCCCCATACGCAACAGGGTGTGATGCACTATGTGTTGTGACATATTCCTCTCGTAACCATCATTAACATTTCTGTGACTTATGAATCAGTAGACATTTCGGTTTGGACTAGACAGGGAAGTTTTTGTTGCACTCACCCATCAATGATCTTTGGGATACCAACACCCTGTCTCCGATTTGTGGTTTGTCCCTCCTCGGACCACTGTTGGTAGGTACTCACCACTGGTGACCGGGAACACCCTACAAGCCTTGCCATTTCAGAGATGATCTGACCCAGTCATCTGGCCATAACAACAATTTGTCTGTTGTCAAAGTCACTCAGGTCTTTAGTCCTGTACATTTCTCCTGCATCCAACATGTTCACTATGGGAACTGATTGTTTGCTTACAATCTAATCTACCCAGACCTTAACATGTTCCCTGGTTTGGAGATGATCAAAGTTATTTGCTCATCCTATGAGTGGTCATGATGTTTTGGCCCATCTGTGTATGTTAATGTGCAGTATAATTATTTAAAGTTTTATTTTATATTTACTCTTTGTGAAATACAGTTGTTTATAACAAAAAGTTATCCTGAATGTTGATTCGTTGTAAGCTGTGGCATGCAAAACCGTATACCACGAGTAAGACTGCACAATTTGACAAGTAATATCTAGTGACTTGTTTAAAATAACAATACAGCCTCTGGAATTTGGTGTTTTACAAGTGGCTGTCCTGGTACTTGGCTCTGTTTTGTGCAAAGAACAGCTTAGATGCAAGTAGCAGCTCTTGGCCAAATAACAGACCAGTTCATGCCTTTATTGTATTGCAATGTGTATTGCAATGTGTGCCTTTATTGTATACTCAAATGTGGGTAAATGTACTCTGCCTACAATGCTGCTGCCGCCCAACATTCCCGCTGAGGGCAAATCTTTGAATCATTTTCAGGCTGCCCATAGTCACATTCAACAGCACACAACATTTTGAGTTTTGTCCAGCTTTGCAGACTCAACACTCCAACTGTGCTGATAATGAATGTTATAACAGCCAAGCAATTAAACAACGTTAGCTTGCCAGTTTTGATCCTTTCCCTGCCTTAATCCCATGGCTATGTGAAGATTGAATCACACAAATCATGCAGGATTAACTAAAAGTTAATCCAGGGTAAAAGTTAGCAATATTGTTTTCTCTGAACTCAATAATGTTATCAGCAGAAAACAAAAGAACACTGCATGAAAATGGGTTTGTACAGAAATTGTAATATGTTGAATGTAGATTTTGTATCAGGTCTACCTTTATGCACCAATATACTTGTGGGGGGGGCAGTGTGTGTAACCTTCAAAACACTTTTTGTCTCATGTTCAGGGCAAAATTAACAATTGAGAAGGATTTGAATGAGCCTTTACAAGATAGAATTAACTGTAATGGTTTAGTTTAAGGTTAGATTTTCTGAGTTATGGTTCTCCTGGGCCAATCGGGTCCATTCAGTTGACATCATGAAATTCTATCTGAACAAAAGCAGAAACTGAGCCCCTCTCAGAAATTGCCAGTCAATATCCAAAGCCGTCTAATGTTTGGCTAAGCTGGTACTGCGCACTAACCATCCCATCCAGCAGGTTAGGCATAAACCTGCTACTCCCCACCCAACTTCCAAAGCCCCTGAGTTTCCCAGCCAACCCTACCCTTTGTGGCCTCTTTAGCCCAGGCATTGTCTCCCTGACCGGACCACTGTGATCCATGGGACGGCCCTCCAGAGTCACGTGATAGTCTGGTACTGTAACCGTTCACAAAGCATACCTCCACCGTTATTTTACAAAAAGTCAGACAAATCAGCAACCTGCACAAGGTCGTTTCAGCGTGTGTTTTATCAGCACTGCAGCCTCAGATACATAATAGCAAGGGACCTTGACTCTGCACTGTAGGAATCTAACTCCGGCAACCAGCACATCCAACTCGGACTGATTGATAGTTTGTGTCAGGTAAGGGCAATTCTGTCGGGTTATGATCGTTACTTTGAGATGAGGAGTGATGATGCGTTGATCAAAAAGTCCTGAACGTGTTGACAATCACGTTTCTTCATCTAAGGATGGTGGCTGATAGGGATTTTTTTTGTTGTGATTAGATGTTGTAATCATAGAATTTACTTTCTATTATCAGAGCTACTTTTGCATAACCATAATTTTGCACAACTAAAATTCAGCTTTGTGCATATCTATAATTTTCCCAGCGTCAACAATAATTAACAACCCACAATTTTGCAATGAGAGTGGCTGGTCCATCAAACCATGGCTGATCGTATGATGAAAACAAATAGCCAAAACGCTGATATTGACATTTAACAGGAACAAAATGTTCATTTTTGCTACTGTTAATTCTATTTTCCTGTACCATGCTGTACTCTTATGTACTTGGCAATGGTCCCAAACTAACCCCATCTTCACAGAGTTAGAAAAGCTCTAAGGATTTAAATTTCATGTAATGTTAAATCCTTAAACCACTTCTATTAGTGGTGCATGGCTGTATGGCCAATATGTAGTGTCACTTAATTTGTTCTGGATAACGAAATGGGTGACACCATGTAATGATACATCAAACTAACTGAAATAGTTGATATCTAGAATGGATGTAGGGTTTCTTCTAGTAGTTGAAATAAAATTGCCATTGCAATGCAGTTTTATATAAAACATTTGAATATTCATAGATTTTCCTTATTCCTGTGTCTTTCTCTTTCATAGCTTTCTGATAATCTGTTATAATTGTACATTTAATGACTTGCAACTCTTTTTGCACATCTACTGTTCTACTTTCAACAAAGTGTATTCAAATACCTTTCAGTAATACAAAAGGCCTATTTGAAATTTCTGCAGATTTTAATGTCAAATAAAACTATTATTTACTTGATTATGATAGTTTTAATTTGCACTTCTACATGCAAGTTTGACTAAATGCGATATCTTGTTTCTTGCTTAAACAGCAAGTGGTGAGGATTTGAAGTAATACCTGCTGTTTCTTTCATAGTAAAATATATTATAAAGTTGAATATTTTTCTGTTATTGTGGAGGCTTTCCTTTTGCATGGTTTATATTCTTTGTTAATGGCAATGGTCTTTATGCTTTAGACCTTTTATTATATGATTTCGAAAATATCATTGTTGGATCATTGTTGTCCAAGGTGCACCTGAATTAGTAGACGATAGGAATTACAAAACACTGAAAGCAAACTGAATCTCCTTTTTAATAAACATATTGGGTAGCCTAATAGTTAACTTGTGTTGATATTCTAATTCTTTGCATTTGCAACCTTAAACAACTCTTTAAAACTAAATGAATGAAGGAAACAACATAGGAATGTCTTACAGATCATAAAACTGAGCATGTGTGGCCTGCATACAAACAACAGTGCCTTGCAAAAGTATTCACTCCCTTGGACTTTTACCTATTTGGTTGCATTACAGCCTTTGTTTAAATGTTTTTTTAATCTAAATTGTATTTGATGGATCAGAACACAATAGTCTGTTGGAGAAGTGAAATGAGAAAAGTTTATACATAAACCTATTTTAAAAAATATATATATTCACCCCCTTTGTTTGTTATGAAGCCCATAAAAAGCTCTGGTGCAACCAATTACCTTCAGAAGTCACATAATTAGTGAAATTATGTCCACCTGTGTGCAATCTAAGTGTCACATGATCTGTCAGTACATATACACACCTTTTTTGAAAGGCCACAGAGGCTGCAACACCTAATAAAGAGGCACCACTAACCAAACACTGCCATGAAGATCAAGGAACTCTCCAAACAAGTAAGGGACAATGATGTTGAGAAGTACAAGTCAGGGTGAGGTTATAGAAAATATCAAAATCTTTGATGATCCCCAGGAGCACCATCAAATGATAACCAAATGGAAAGAACATGGCCCAACAGCAAACCTCCCAAGAGACGGCCCCCCAACAAAACTCACGGACCGGGCAAGGATGGCATTAATCAGAGATTCAGCACAGAGACCGAAGGTAACTCTGGAAGAGCTGCAGAGTTCCAGAGCAGAGACTGGATTATCTGTACATAAGAGACTGGATTATCTGTACATAGGACGACAATAAGCCATATGCTCCATAGAGTTGGGCTTTATGGTAGAGTGGCCAAAAGAAAGCCATTACTTTCAGCAAAAAACGAAATGGCATATTTTGAGTTTGCAAAAAGGCATATGGGAGACTCCCAAAATGTATGGAGGAAGGGGCTCTGATATGATGAGACAAACATTTTACTTTTCGGCCATCAGAGAAAAACCTTTGTCTGGCGCAAACCCATCACGTCACCCAAAGAACACCCACCCCACAGTGAAACATGGTGGTGGCAGCATCATGCTGTGGGGATGTTTTACAGCAGCCAGGACTGGGAACGATGGTTGGTGCTAAATAAATGGATATTCTTGAGCAAAACCTGTAACACGCTGTGTGTGATTTGAGGCTAGGACGGCGGTTCACCTTCCACCAGGACAATGACCCCAAACACACTGCTAAAGCAACACTTGAGTGGTTTAAGGGGAAACATGTAAATGTGTTCGAATGGCCTAGTCAAAGCCCAGAACTCCAATAGAAAATATGTGGTCAGACCTAAAGATTGCTGTTCACAAGCACAAATCATCCAACTTGAAAGAGCTGGAGCAGTTTTGCAAGGAGGAATGGGCAAAAATCACAGTGGTAAGATGTGGCAAGCTCATAGAGACTTATCCAAAGCGACTTGGAGATGTGATTGCTGCAAAAAGGGGGCTCTACAAAGTTTTGACTTTAGGGGAGTGAATAGTTACGCACATTGACTGTTTCTGTTATTTTGTCCTATTTGTTGTTTGCTTCAAAATAATAAAATAAAAAAACACCTTCAAAGTTGTGGGCAAGTTCTGTAAATGTAATGATGCAAATCCTCAAACAATTCATGTTAATTCCAGGTTGTGAGGCAACAAAACATGAAAAATGCCAAGGGGGGTGAATACTTTTGCCAGGCACTGTATATTGTGTGAAAGAAACAAATATATAAAGCGCAAGATCATAACGCATGGCTGAGTGAATGGACCATGGAAATGGCAACTTAATAAATATATAATGAGGGGAAACTTATTCAAAGTCCTACATATTAATGATTCACAAAGTTGTCAAAGCTTCATATTTCAGTCGAGTGGGTTAATCAGGGCACTTTAGTAACATGTTTCATCATCACCCTTCTAAGTCAGTGCAAATGGAATCTTGGCATAAACTAGTAGGAGCACTGCTGGTAACGCTTCCGGTTACAGTTGTGAAATCAGGTTTCTGAACAACCCTCTAAACACGAACATAGGTAACGTAGTTAGAGTGTAATCTCTCGCGCTCTCTCGCGGTCTCTCGCGTTCTCTCGCGCCCTCTCGCGCTCTCTCGCGCTCTCTCTCCGCGCCCTCTCGCGCTCTTAACAGTTATAACCTTAACTTCTACCTTAACTTCTACCTTTTGTGTACTAACAATGTAATGAAAATAGTTGCTACAATAGTTGAGTGAGAATTATTTTGTGAAAACCCTCTCAGCCATGCTATAGCCAGTACTTCCTGGGTTGGGGGCTGAGCCAAGGTCATATTTTTTGAGCTGGAGGAGAGAGAGGGTGTGGCTTTAGAAGCTGTCTCTGTCCTTCCCCGGCTACATGCTGTGGAGCGGCAGAGCACACGGCTGAGTGCCTTTGAAATTAGGCAGCTTTAAAGCCAGAGGATTTGGGTGCTGTATGTAGGAGGAGCACGTGTTTGCGTGCCTTGTACTCTGTCAGGTGCATATGAGAGACGCAGAAACAGGACATGTGATCTGAGTGTGTGCGGAAGGGAAAGGGGGTGAAAGGAATTCATACACTTGCCGGCTGATGTAAGGCAGCCATACAATGCGCTGATCACAATGGCGTGAGAGGTTTCCAATGAGACGAGGAGGTGATAGAAACTTGCCTCTTTCAAAAGGTGAGGATTCTCTGTGCTCTTATCTCGTGGGTATTATGAAATAGGTTATTAGGGACATGTTGAGCTAGTCTGGTAGTTAGGATGTGACGACGTAAGTAGTAAACCAATAGTTCGATGAGGAACAGTTGAGCTGAAGTGTGTGTGTGTGTGTGTGTGTGTGTGTGTGTGTGTGTGTGTGTGTGTGTGTGTGTGTGTGTGTGTGTGTGTGTGTGTGTGTGTGTGTGTGTGTGTGTGTGTGTGTGTGTGTGTGTGTTTAACCGGTTTATGGGAATAATGATAGTAAAATATGTATAAGCAAACAATTACTGTGTTTCTCTTTCCTTGTACATTTGCATTTCCTTGTCACTGTGAAACAGCTGAGTCAAAGAAGCTTTTATTACATAATGTGGAGAAGTAGTGCAG
>JACXGJ010011931.1:0-18892 GCA_016801105.1 Esox niger | reverse complement strand
TCCCCCAACACTCACATTCCTAAGGAACCAAGGACAGATAGCCTTAATGGTTTAGGCAGTTGAGCAGTTGGTCAGAGAACCTAATGATTGTCTGAAATAATACAGATGCATGTCACAACCAAAGACCAGAGTTACATACCATGTAATAGATAAGCAAACATGTCTCCAAAATACATTAGTTAAGAAATTGCCACAACACTTTTCACATTTCTTTTATGTATAATGTTTTACTACGTGGTGTAAAGTGCACTTAATTTAATTTAAGAGGTTTTTAAGATTCAAAATTGCTGCACTGTTTCTCCTTCAATCCTCAATAGGCACACGTGTTTCTGGAACAGCCCAGATTTGAGCAGAAAAATATAATTGCGGTGACAATTCCACAGGAAGAGAATGATTTTTTTAATGAAACCTGACGAAACATCTCTTTAAATTGACACTTAAGAAAACGGTATATCTCTTTTTTCTCAGTGTCTTAAAAGCTTTTATGCTAGTTCAAAACCATCACACTGACTGAGCATCAATAAAACAACTGGAAATGAGCTCCTGTTTTTCTTTCTATAAACATCCTGTTGAGGCTTATCAGTCATTGGTGTAGCTGGAATCTGACTACCTGTCATGATAATGACGTGCCTGGCAAGCCCTGTTGGGAGAGAGAGCCTACAGACAGACAGATGCAGTAAATGAATGTGTTTTCAGACTGACATTTGTTTCCTGTCTGATGATGAATTGACCAATTATGTATATAAACCCTAGACGACTGATATTTCTGTACTGAAGCCAACCTGCCAAAATGTCTGCCCTTTTGAAAGCTATAAAATAAATTTGCCATACAATGCTTTTATTGCCAACAAAATAATTCATATATTCAAAATATTTTATTGTTGCAAAACCAGTATACTGTAAATACTGTACAGTGCCTTGCAGTGCCTTGTAAATATTCAACCCTTGATCACTTTGATCATTTTACCCACCTACAAATACATTTCAGGTTTTCTTCTGTTTGATGTTTTATTTTAAACATTGACATTTAAAATCCGTGATTGTATGCTGAAAAAAAAAATCTGAAAATGTTTGCTACATAAGTATTCATCCGCTGTGTGGTGGAAGTGTCCAGTTTACACAGATTAAAGACATTGCCATAACATGGATGAGATTTCCTTAGCATTTGGTCGCTGTTTATGAACCATTAAAGTTTCTGTCACATTTTCACTTTAAAATACCACAGTTGAAGGATCATTGTTCAGGCTGTTAATTTTATGGAAAATGTTATGGAAATAAATGAAGAGAAGTCTGAATACTCAAATTGAAATTTTATTAATACTGCATTTGCCGGAAAAAAAGGTTACAATCTCATTATGCAACACACTGCTTGCCAAATTCAAGTCCTGACCCTTGTCAAATAGGATGCTGGTGACAAGTCGACCCCCCTTTCCCAGGGCGCTAAATGACCATTGCAAAATACAGATGGGCTATATACTTACAGAACAAAGAACGGATACAAGGCCATCGTCAGATCAAACCAGATTTACAGGGAGCCCTATGATCTGCCAACTACCCACTCATTGACCCAGGTCACCACAAGATTCCCTTCACAGATGTAAGCCACAAACAGAGGCCTGTTTACTTTTTATTATATATTTAAGTTTCCACAAAAATGAAGACCAAAGTATTCAACAGAAGTTAGAGACACATGAAAATAAACGCATACATTAGGAAAATGGTGCAAAATAATATCCAAGTGGTTATCTCAGTGAGCACAGTTGGATCAATAGACAGGATGTGGAAGCAGCATCACACCCCCCCAGGCACAGCAATGAGTCTTACCCTCAAAACCCACCACTCAAATAAGAAGGACAATTGTCCAACAAGCCATAGAGGACGATATTCACATTGAGGGGCCACAAATATCACTGACTTGGAATGAAGTAATGCTGCAATGTCAACCATATGGTTATGTGCTCTGCATGAAACTAACCTCTACTGGAGGATGGCAAGAAAGAACAAGGTCTTCAAAATGTATCTGTAATGTACCTGTATTTGAAAGCATGGGAGTGACCCAGATGCAATGTGGAATAAGGATTTGTGGTCAGAAGCCCTGGAAAAGCTGGCCCTGAAAAAAACCTTGAAAGTGCTATGTGGGGTACAAACATTACACTGACCATGCATCAAGACAAACCATCCCCACGGTGAAGTATGGTGATGGCAGCATCATGCTGTCTGCAGGGACAGATCATCCTGTTAAAATGGGAAGAAGTTTGGATGGAGTAAAATACAAGGAAATACTGCAAGAAATTCAGCTTCAGTTAGCAAAAAAGAAATAAATCCACTTTTCACCATGATCCCAATTACACTGGCCAAAGCAGCTTTTGAGTGGTTATCAAATGTGTCATGTGGCCATACACTATTTGATTTTGAATGTCATTTATGTCAAACATAATAAAATTCTGTACATGTACAATTAATATTCCTGTGATATGAGGGTTTGTTTTTGAGTTAACAAAGTTTGCTCTCCACACTACACAAATGAAGTACTTGTATTTTGAGACCAAAAAAAGATTGAAACGGGGACTGAGTAAGACTGTTAGAGAAAGAGAGTTAGAGAGAGGAAACGGGAAAGAGAGAGAGCTTCACCTCTGACATGCCTTTGGTTTATTGGCCTGTCATGTTTTGCCCAGACAGGACCGTCAGCTTGTCTCCGTCAGACAGGACAATCCATAAGAGAGTATGTGTGTGTTTCAGAGTCTGTGTGTATATGTGTTTCTGTTTTGAGTTTCCGGGGGTGAAAGTGGACCAGCATTCCTATTTCTGGGAGTGTTTTACCCTTCTTTCTTCACCTACTCCGTTTTACGTGTTTTAATTCTTATTTCCTCTCACTGCTTCATTCCCCCTCCCCTTCTCTGACTCCCCTTGGTCTTCCCACTCACCTTCTATCCATCTTCTTTCTACTTCCTCCTCTCCCTGTCTCCATCTTTCTAGTGAATGGAGGGTGGTCGTTGTGGACAGACTGGTCTGCCTGTAACGTGCGCTGTGGGCGGGGGGTCCAGAAACGCTCCCGTACTTGCACCAACCCCGCCCCTCTTAACGGGGGTGCCTTCTGCGAGGGCATGTCTGTCCAGAAGAGCACCTGTAATGCCCTCTGCCCAGGTCTGTTAGTCTATTGGCTATATTTCTGTCTGTCTCTCTATTTGAGGTATCTGTCTGTCTTTTCATTCATCTTCATGATTCCCCAAATGTCTGATGGTCTGGGAGGGGTAACAATTTGTCAGGGGTATGCATTATTTGCAAGAATATTTGTATTTATGGCCGCGCTCCGCTCCGAAACAAAGGCAAGCTCCCCTGCTGCTGTTAGGGTAATTTTCCTCCAAACCGCTTTCATAAACCCATCCGCTGACCCCATTTTACCGGCTGACAGTGAGTTGGTGTCTGAAATGTAATGCAGTGCTCCTCTGAGAGAGAAAATTATAGAAAGAGAAAGGGAGAGAGTGCTAGGATGAAAAAGAGGGTGGGAGAGAGAGTAAAAGAAGGGAGATTTGAATAGAGTGCAAACCTTAGAGACAGAAAAGAATGAAAGCGAAAGAGAAAAACAAGTTAACAGAATGATTTGGAATAGGTCTTACAATGAGAAAGCCAGAGGAAAGAAGACAGATATGAGAATGGCTGTGTTATTTGCGCTGTCCAAGTGTTCCTCTACGATATGTATGGTTTCAGACCACTACACCAGCCACCAGTGAAATGTTCGTCATGTTGGGGGAAAACACTCTGTCGTGAGAAGCACTCTCCTGCAAACACAATCTCCATTTGCCAAAACCACTCTTCTGTCTCTGTTTCATCCTCTGCATCTTTCCTCTCTTTCTCTCCCATAAGCCTCTTTTTCTTTCTATTTCCCTCTCTCTTTTTCTTTCTTCCCCCTTTCTCTTACTTCCTCACTCCTCTACAACACTTTTGCACTTTCTATGAGTCTCATCCAGTGCAAACTGAGCATTTGCATTTAGATTAGCAATGTAGAGGGAAACCTTGAAAGCATATGGAGTTGTTAGGACACTTGATAGAACAAGACAAAAAGCTAACTATATTTTCTGTCTATAGTCAATACCAGGAAAGAACATAACATGCTATTTTTCTAATGTAATGAACCTGTAATGAATTTATTTTGCCTTGGTACACTCTGTGGTGGATAATAAAATACAGTAAATTAGTGATTATAAAATACAGAAAAACATACTTTTGTTGAAGTGTATTCTCTCATATTGTTACATATAATTACATATAATGAAACTGTGGTGAATGTGATTACATTTTATTTTTCAAAAATCTATAGTGTTAACACTCTAAAGACCCAGTTGCACACTTTGATTGGATGGGAAATAGATTGTTGATCTTAATTTGTGCAAGACTGCTGCCAGGTGTATGTATGAGTGAGCAACGTGAGCCACTTAGCCGAGATGCTTGGCAACTGTTATGTTTAAGGTTGAAGTTCATTTGTCATATGTACCGAATTACACAGCATCATCCTGTACAATGAAATTCTTGTGACATGGCACCCGACACCTACGTAGTGAGAGTTAAGAAAAATATAATAAAGCAAAATATATAAAAAAATATAAATAAAGCGATAAGATACATAACACTGTAAAACTAGAAGCAATTGAAAAGGAGTACTGATAAACTAGCAGCAAATGGATAGTTGTATTAAATATTATAGATATGGCAAGTTTGGCAGAAATGCACAAGTATGGCAATAATATACAATATATACAATATATAACAGAGTAAACTAGGAGTAGGATAATACAAAGTAAACTAGGTGTAGGATTGGGAAAATACACATTATGGGTAGATTATATTATAGATACATGTGAGTGTTACGTGTTTATGAATGGCACATGAGAGGGAATATTCTTGTGTACACTGAAAGTACTTGAAAATACATTATTGTGCCAAAATAAAAGCCACTGATTGAATAAAAAACATAAAATTGCTCCTGGATAATATTATAATATATAACCTCTGCTATGTTAGTTGTCTTCTACATATTGTCAGCTTGTTCAGCAATTCCAGAACAATGCATTATTGTCCTGGATTTTTTGGTATATCTATGTAATAGATAGTATTCTACTGTTAGAAATTCCGCCTAGTGATTGTTTGGCATCTGCATTAAAAACACCCAACTGTCAGTATTCTGCGCATTGATCCTTATCCACACCATGTCACGTTTATGGCTGTTGTGAGATGTTTTTAGTTGTTTCCCTACTACATATTTTTTCTGATTCAGTTAATATATGGAGCAGTACACTCTAAAAGGTTGCTAATTAAATGGTTACCAAGCTGTTCACCACTTTCATGAACTTACTGCCTGCATGCTGAAACGTCTAATACATTGCCTTTTAGAAACTACACAGAGTAATTTACATTTTGTGATATAAGTACATATCACTCGCTTTGAGATATGATTGAGATTTAGCAGTGGTGAAATGTCACTGCACTTTTGCTTTGGTTCAAGTTAGCTTACATATATGAGGTTTTGTAGAGAAATTAGGAGGCAAGTAGGCTAGCCCAGTGGGTCCCAAACCTCTCCTCGGGGACTGGTGTTTCATGTTTGTAAACTCTTTTAGAGCTAGATCACCCAATTCAACTTGTCAAGTAATGACCACTTCTTTGATTAGATAGATCAGATGCGCTAGTACAGGGCTTCTGCCCAATAGTGAACTGCCTGCCAGTCCCCAAGAATTGGTTACTGCAGGGCTGGCTAGGATGGCGTGTATTGAACCAGTTTAAATTGTGAGACAAGGGTCGATAGCTCACCCTGTCTGTAAACTTCATAGTGTGAAAATGGCTTCCCTCTGTCTCAAAATGTGTATCCGATATGTGAGTGTTTGGCCAAAAAGTATGTCATACTGTACATGGGCTAATTATAAGAAGGAGGTGCGCCGTTTCACTTGTTCAGATTCATTTTGCAGTGAGGTATGTCAGAAATTAACAAAATGACTGACCCATTTGGGTGCTAGAACAATTTGTTTTACATTATGAAGGAAACATCATAACTTGTCATGTGCATGCCACAAAAAATATTTGTAACAGTAAAATTAGGTTACTCGTCTTTCCCATGACATCCATTTGACCTTTTTAAGCATAATATGTGTTTGCATGAAAATCAAAACGCTTGTCCATCTGACTATATCTGTCACAGGGCCTGGTGTGGTCTTAGCCCAAGCTATAGCCGTTGGATCAGTGGCTTTGTGGTAGAGGCTCAATTTGAGCAACCAGGATGTGCTCCAAGATATGATGTGGACCCTCACAGCAGGATTCCTGTCCTGTTGCAAATGGCTCCTATACACCAGTGAAGTATAGTTTGGAGAATTCCATGAAACAGGCCTTATATGCCACCCCACTCCACTTTGTTGAAATGGAAAGAATGACTTTTATGAATGTAAGATAACATATGTCACATTGTGATCTTCAGGACTCTGTCACCCTTAACAGACAGAAATCTAAGCAAGAAATGCATATGTATTTAGAATGACAATATACATACATGGTATCACTGACACAATGAACCTAGGAGTGGATGGAGACAAAAGGGCTTCCTAGCAGACAATAAAAAAAAACGATTTAAAGTGACTGGTAAGTGTATAGTGTCAGGTTATGATGGACACACAAAGGGATGAAAGCTGAATGTCTCTTCCCCTTCCAAGATAAAGCAATGGATCAATAATAAAAATGACAATTCAGAATGTTATCTAAGTTTGATTTAAGTTGGGAGATGGTGGAGGTGTTTTGGAAGAAAGGCACTTTGGGTTCAAAACTATGGTGCCCTTTAATGGTCTTGGTAACTAAATAAGAAAGCCAGGACAACCATTTGTGCAGGAATCTTTTGCCGCCAAATTCTGTAAAACCTTTTGGAGGTGATTTATTGTAGAGACATGAACATTCAGTTTCAGAGAGTGTCCTTTATTGTGTGCATGGAAATTATTTGGATATTTCATTTCAGCTCAGAAAATACTAACACTTATATTTTTGTTTAGTGGAAAATAATGCATAGACATACATTGTGGTCAGTGTTCAAATGGCTGACAATCCCCTTAAAGTCTATGTAACAGCATTTACTAAAAACAAAATAGTCAAACATATAGGCTAATATTTAATGTTCTGTAACATGTAAAATAATGTATATATTTTTTACATGCTTGTTTATTTTATATGTGAAATCAGCTGATGCGTAGTGTATGGATTATGTTTTATTTAAAACAAATTGGGAAACACTGAATCAAGCATTTCATTTGCCTGCACATTTACAATTACAAACCACTGCCACCTGTGGCTGGCTATCATTAGGAGATCAAATTTGAGATGATAGAAATCCCTTACTATTATCTTTCAAATGACTCTGGCTTGCCTGTATGGTTGATAACAGCCCTCTGGATTGTTTCATTTACAGCTTGGCCCCTTGTATACATGGTTAAACATACAGTTCCAATGATTAAAAACAGGAACAGAAAGAAAACACAGGGAGCAAACAAAAAAAGCAAAAAACATGCAGTGAACAGACAAAACAAGACACTCATAGATGGCACAGGCCGAAATACATTGCTTTAAACACCAGTGTCATTTCCTGTGGCCTCTGTTTTTTTAGGGGATATTGGCCTGGCAAGGTCCCTTTGGTGTAATAAACTGAACAAATGCATCGCCCGTGTCTTCACATAGTGGTAACATTATACAAAGCATACATACAGTGAGGGAAAAAAGTATTTGACCCCTGCTGATTTATACATTTGTCCACTGACAAAGAACTGATCAGTCTATCATTTTAAAGGTAGATTTATTTGAACAGTGAGAGACAAACTAACGCATGTCAAAATGTTATAAATTGACTTACATTTTAATGAGGGAAATAAGTATTCTTTCCCCTCTCAATCAGAAAGATTTCTGGCTCCCAGGTATCTTTTATACATGTAACGAGCTGAGATAAAGAGCACACTTTTAAAGGGAGTGCTCCTAATCTCAGTTTGTTACCTGTATTAGAGACACCTGTCCAATGAAGCAATCAATGAATCACATTCCACACCTTCCACAATGGCCAAGACCATGCTGGGTTAGAGCTCAACAAAAGCACATCTAGCGGGCTACTGGTGTGTATGTTTCTGATCAAACTGTCAGAAACAGCCTACTAGAGGATGGAACGAGGGCATGACATCTTTTAGTAGGACCTCTACTCACAGCCCAGCACCGTGCAACTAGATTGGCATTCGCAAAATATAACAATTGGCTGGTCCGCCATTGGTGCCACGTTCTCTTCACAGATGAGAGCAGGTTCACACAGTGCAATAGTGACAGACGTAAAAAGGTCTTGAGATGCCATGGTGTATGTTATGCTGCCTGCAACATCCTCCAGCATGACCAGTTTGGTTGTAAGTCAGTGATGGCCTGGGGAGGCATATCCTTGGAAGGTCACACAGACATCCACGTGCTATCCAATGGTACCCTGACTGCTGTTAGGTACCGGGATGAAATTCTCATTGTCTCATCATCCATTGTCAGACCTTACACTAGTGCAGTGGTCCCTGGGTTCCTCCTGGTGCAGGACAATGCCCAGCCTCTTGTGGCCAGAATTTGTAGGCAGTTCCTGGATGAAGAAGGCATTGATGCCATTGTCTTGCCCTCATGTTCCCCAGACTTGAATCCAAATGAGAACCTCTGGGACATTACGTATCGGTGCATCTGACGTCGCCAAGTAGCACCACAGACTGTCCAGGAGCTTACTAATGCCCTGATCCAGATCTGGGAGGAGATCCTCCAGGACACCATCCTCTGTCTCATCAGGAGCATGCCCAGACATTGTCAGGAGTCTATACAGGCATATGTGGGCCATACTGTACATACTACTGAATCACATTACGAGTTACCGTAATGAATTTCACACATGTTAAACAACCTGTGATTTCAATACCTTACTGTGCTTGTCAGTGTGAGTTTGGATCCAGCCCTCAATCAGTAGGTGATTTTGGTTTCCATAGACCGTTGTTACGTCATTTTGTTCTCACCGAATTACACAATGTACAATAAAGATGGTCTTTAATAGAATTAATTCATTGTGTGATTTAAGTGCTTTATACATTTTTTAAGCAGTTTAGAAGTGCTTTATAGCCAAACACAAGAGCATGTTGTTCTCATCTCAAGGACACCGAAGTCCAGCCAACACTTTGAGATAAATGAAAGTGAGTTCTGTAGCTAGCACCCTATTTAAACCTAAGTGCGAAATGATAAGTAGCATCCAGCGGTTTAAGTGTGAATGCCGTAGCATGCATGTACATAATAAAATGTATTTGCATTTTAAAATAGTTTAAGTAGTAAAAAATACTCTTGTATGATCTAAATACCTGTCTTATAATAATAAATAATGCCAGCCATCGAAGCAATGAAGTACATTACATTGTCATCAGCATGTAGATTAGTTTTTATCTTTCTTATCTCATCATTGTTATTGTTTATGTAGAGAGTTAACAGTAATGGGCCAGGAATTAAACTTTGTGGGACCCTTTTAACCAACTCCAGTGGCTCCAACTGGAGCATGTCTACCTTAACAGCTTGACTACTTTCCTTAAGATAGTCATGAAACCAACAACAGGCATCCTGTCCTAGTCCTATTGATGACAGCTTACTCAAAAGTATCGCAATGGTCTACAATGTCAAAGGCATTAGACAAACCTACAAACACAACGGCACAGCACATTCTATTGTCTAGGGCATTAGCACTATCATTTACAACACATACTGTGACCGAAGTTGTACTGTGTTTAGGTTTCAAACACGACTGAATGCTGCAAAGAATATTGTTATTTGTAAAAAATTATTGTAGTTCCTTTTTCAGCAATGACTCTAGACTTTGGGCCGATAATCATTACATTCAATATCATCACCTCCCTTGTGGAGTAGTAAAACAAGAGCTGTATTCCAAGCTTTAGAAATGTTCCTATGGTTAGTGTTTGACTGAAGATGTGCATCACTGCTAGCAATGACAGAAGCGGCACACTTCAGTAAATTAAGTGTGAATTATATCAAACGCAAGTCCCCCTATTCCAGCACGTACTGTAGCTACTGCCATTAACTAGAGCCAACCCAGCTAGCAATGACCACTCGGTTAGCAGCCTGCAGCAGTCGGGACTCCATCAGCAAAGAATCTGCTAGCCAATAGTCAGCAATAAGTCTGTATGTTGGGCAGGACGCTGTCAGAAGGCAGCCAAAGTCGGCCACATGCAGGCTACACCATTTTTACTAACTGGGTTGTCAAATGTGTTATTATAGTCAACTAGACTAAACAGCTGACTAATGTTAAGCGTTGGCCATCGGTTTGAAACAATTATTAAAATACTTATCACTCTGTTGTCATTGCTAGTCATGTCTGAGATGACCTTGTTTAAGCTAACTTGCAATTGAAACAAATTGCTTATTAGGAATTAACAGATTTTTTTCTGTCCTGCGCTGAAGGAAGATATTTGTGTACAGAATACCCTTATTTCAGAATAGCCTTATTTCATGTTAATGTCTGTATCTTCCTCATTGTGTTCATGTGTTTATTGTATATTTCTGCATGTGTGTGTGCGATACTGTGACTTTAACCATTGACACATTGACTTTCTTCCCCTTAGTGGATGGTGGTTGGGAAGAGTGGACAGAGTGGACGGTGTGCAATGCGGAATGTGAGAGGCAGCGCAGCAGAGATTGTACAGCACCAGAGCCCAAACATGGAGGCAAGCTGTGTGAAGGGGCAGCCATGGGGATTGACAACTGCACCGGCGGCCTTTGTGCTCAGAGTAAGTAATGTTACATACAGCTTCATCTGGTGGTCCTTTTTTATAAAACAAATGTAAGCAGGTAAGCTGATTAAGAACCAGATGTCATTTTGTATGAAGACTTGGCGCACAACAAAAGCAAGGCAAGACTCATTTACACATAATATAGTCACAGTACAATGGTATAGGTTGGCAGTCAATAGATTTCACTAATAAATGATTTCATAAGGAGTCGTACATATCTACAAATGGATGAGGTGCATAAGTGATGATGGATGGTTTGGAAATCATAATTAATGCCACCCTTTTCCATATAATAGTTGTGACACTGCTTGAAATGCAAATGAAAATGGAATGCAATAATGTGCCAATCATTTAATCCCTATATTAAATTGAAAGTACTTCAACGTTTCCAAAAAGTTGGGATGCTGTGTAAAATGCAAATAAAAACAGAATGCAATGATATGTTCTCTTTGAAAATAGTACAAAGAGAACATATCAAATGTTACAACTGAGAAATGTAATTGTTTTTGGAAAAATACATGCCCATTTTGATTTGATGCCAGCAACAATGTTTTAAAAAGGGACAGGCACATTTTTATTACTTTGTTGCATCTTCCCTTCTTTAAACAACACTCTGTAAGCATTTGGGAACTGAAGAGACCAATTCCTGTAGTTTTGAATGTTAAATGTTTTCCAGTTCTTGCTAGATATAGGATTTCACTTGCTCAGCATTTCTCCATTGTCATATTTTTTATTTCATATTGCGCCAAATGTTTTCAATGGGTGACAGGTCTGTACTGGTTTCTTCTCTGCATGATAGAGTTTTAACTTGCATTTGTTGATGCAACGACATACTGTGTTCACAGACAATCGTTTTCGGAAGTGTTCCTGTGCCCATGCAGTGATTTCCACTACAATCGTGTCTGGGCCATTGAATATTGGTTTTCGGCCTCATCCCTTTCATACAGATATTTCTACGGATTCTCTGAATCTTTTAATGATATTATGTACCATAGATAATGATAACCCCAAACTTTGCAATTTTACATTGAGAAACATTATTCATAAATTATTTCACAGAGTGGTAAACCCCTCCCCATCTTTACTTCTAATAGACTCATATTCTCTGGGATGCTCTTATTGTACTCAATCATGTGACTGACGCCAATTAACCTAATTAGTTGTGAGACGTTCCATCAGGTACTTGATTGTATAACAAAAGTTTTCCAGTCTTTTGTTGCCCCTGTCTCAGCTTTTTTCAACATGTTGCTGGCAACAAATTCAAAGTGGGGATATATTTTTCAAGGAATAATAAAATGTTTCAGTTTAAACATTTGATATGTTGTGCGCATTTAAATGATATGCGCATCTTTGCATTTTGTATTTCAGTTTCAGTTTTACCCAGCATCACAACTTTTTTGGAAACAAGGTTGTACAAGAATCATTGTCATCATCATCGCTATTATAACCTATACATTCTTCACTCCCCTTTTCATTTTTGATTAGCCCATTAACATATTTTTCTATACTACGCTCTTTTTCTTGAGAACATCCCAAAATAGAAGTGGTTCTTCTGTTGGCATACATGTTATCAGTTGCGACACCAGCAATACTGTTAACATCGTCATCCCAAGTTCTTTAGTGCAGCCAAATGCAGTGAACCACATATATCTACCATGCTTTTCGACAGCATGGCATGGAAGTCCATAACAATTTCGGATTTCTTATTTAATTTCCATACATACCGTTTTTAAATAATCCATCTCTTGTCCTCCCTGAGGGAGTTCATGGAAGACAATCAGCATTATCTTGTTCTTCAATCTCGAAACATACTCTCACATATTTTAAACATTTGAGTCCACATTACAGCTGTAAGGATTCAAACAATTGCAAGAGTACCTACATACTTCTCCTCACCACCTGACTGACCTGTTTTGACCACATTTGGTACACCAGAAAACACACTACTGTCAACAATGGTTAATGGATTGCAGGTTACCAGAGATATAGGCTGTAACAAGTAAAGGTGGGAATGTATTTGCCTATACCAGCATGGAATGAGAGGGACAGCTTTTAGCACAATCCAGAGCAGCACATCTAGGCCGGTCCAGTGATAACATATCTGAATTTCCCTGACATTCCTTGAAGTCAAATGAGGTTTTCTGTCTTGGCACAATTTGCATCAGATGTGCAGTATATGAAACTCTTGTCTCAGAAGGGGTTGCGTCTCTGCCGAGTGGTGATATAGTTACACAGCCTGTCAGGTAAGCCGTCACTCTAATCCAGTCCTCCATTTTGGATGCCCTGTGGTTATGTATGGAGCACTTCCTATATAGTGATACAGCCAGTCGGGCTGTTCTCTATGGTTCAGCCTTAGTATTTGGTCACCCAGGATGGCATGCTAAATTCATTAGCTAATTTTATGATGGAATTGGTGTCGTGCAGAGCTACGCAGTCGTTCTTTCTGGTAGGTTGTTGTATCCTAACAGTAAGTGAAAAGTACAACTTGCGACAATAAAAGGTTGAGGATGTCTGTTAATATGAGTCTGTTCTTGTTTCTGGTGCTGTTGTCTTCCGGGTGAAGCTAGCTTGCCAGTGAAGGGGGTCTTATTCATTTTGGGCAACAATTTGGCTGGTAGGAAGATTATGGAAGAACTACTCAAAAAAGAGATGCTTGCATTGATTCTGTCAGTTCAGCACAAGGTTTATCCGTTTCTGACCATATGGTTTCTCATAGTATAGCCTAGTCGTACAATGTTCTCTCAAGGTTTGTCCAGGCTAGGGACAACTTGGTGGTGGACTGCCTCTTAAGTGTGACCAGTTAATGAGCCAGAGTAGACCTGGCACACAACTAGACCTGGCACACTTTTTGTTTCTCAGATGTTTTGGCGTGCTTAAACTTTGTTGGGGGAGGCGCTGAAATAAAGGCAGTATAAAGCAATAGAAGTAAAATAAAAACAATTCAAAGTAACTAGTAAGTTGTGTGTAGCTTTTTTCTTAGATTTTTCATTTGGTGTGTTTATTGTGGGGCAGATATAGTTGGCACTCATGTTTGGCATCTTCTAGAACATTTTCTGTGGTTCAATAACATGCTTCAACTGTAATGTGCGGAATGGGAGTCAAAAGCACCAGACGCGGAATAAGGCACACACACACACAGACGGTTTATCGTATAAGCAGAGAAAAGCACATTACGTGGCTACACATTGAAAACACACAGCACAATAACCCACGTGGGGTAAACAGAAAACAATGCATCCTACAGCAATGGCAATCAACACAACAAGACACAGGCGTGGGGAAGGTGTTTTGCTGCCATCGTTCCCATGCCGGCGGTCAGTACACCAGTGTGGCAGAGCGTAGTCAAGATGTTGGCACTGCCTCTCCCCGGGAGGCTGACATGACATCAACAACATTTAATGGACATTCCAATTAGTTACTTTCAGAAACCAAATGAATACCCTTTGTTTTTGGTTTGGATTTTGAAGAAATACATTTCTTCATTTTTTTTCCTTCTAGTTTGAGTAATATTTTTGGGTTTTTTTTATAGGCAATGTTTTGCATACTCTTCAGCACATGCACACACACGCATACATTTTGTATATTCACAAACACAAGGGTGCTTATTCAAAGCAACTGTAGATTACGTACCAATTATTACATTAAAATAGAAGTACAGTAAACTGTTATGGTGTATCTGTGTCTTTGCAGATCGAAAGCTGCTACACGACGCCAAGCCACAGGGTGAGTTCTTCCCAACCACCATTGTTTTTTGGAACACCATGTAAAACGCTAAAACCACTATGGCTGCTCCGCTACTATAATGAACGTTATACATTCTCACGACTCCACTTACTGATATCCCGCTCTAAGCCCAAACACTGACATCCTGATTCTGAACCGTTATAACGACAAACATTTTATCATATCAACAATATTTCACATTCTCTTACCACCAATATCATTATCCTATCATTATTAACAACAAACACTATTTGTCATTTCCTCAGTTGAAATTGCCAGTCTCTTTCAGAAATGCCAGGAACCATTTTCTGTTGAACACGATCAATGCCAATTACTTCAGGGACGCCACAACTGTCACACTCAAATTTAGCATTTTTTCCCCTTTGTTATTGGAATGAGTGGAAAAGACACAGCCAGCCTGTCTGCCAAAAAAAGCAAGCCCCCAATTAACCTGCCACTGTTGCTGCTAATGCCTCCTTTCATATTTAGGCAAATGCTCCTTTTCTCTGAGCTTCAGGCTACTTAGCAATTTTCTAAGTCCCATTCCTTTGCATTATCTTTGCAGAACTTTGCAGAATAATTTAAACCGGCAGTCTTCAGGCACCTACTCTCTTTTCTATGTTGTGACGTATTGGTGAGGCCAGATACATGGTGTGTGTTTGTGTGTGACTTTGTGTGTGTGCACATACAGGTATGTGCATGAGTGTGTGTTTGTGTGTGTGTGTGTGTCTGACACACCAGTCAGCTGTTGGGGTGATTAGGATGGTGATCCTAGCCAGCTTGCTCATTATTGCATTAACAGGCTGCAGAGGAAGAAAGTACAGCACCTCAATGACGTCAGCCAGTGACAGTGAATGGAGAGCAACCAAGCCAGCTCTTCCCTCAAACCCCCACACTAAAAAAAAATCCGGATAAGCTTAGACTTTTTCAGGGGAGACATATTTTCTTCTCTAAAAAAGTCTTCCTTGGGAGATATTAATGTGAAAGTTTGGAATAAACATTGTTTCAATTAATTAAAAAATATTCAAAAAACACTGGTGAATGTTTCATTTGGCCAGTATAGAAATACATCTAAATAGCTGAACCTTAACTGAACCAGCAGTTGTATCTTTCATCACTAGTCTCATGTAACACTGTCAAAGCATGTAATAACCTACTGAACCTACTGATTCTGTGCATACAATATGTCTGAGGTGTAACATTGTCTTTTTCTAAGATGGTTATGGTTTGATTACACTATCTATCCCACCCACCCACAGGTCTGGAGGGTAATAGTGATGTGGCGCTTTATTCAGGCCTGGCAGCAGGTGTGGTGATGGTGGTGGCGTTGATTGTGGCTGTGACGTTGTACCGGAGGAACCAGAGTGAATACGGTGTGGACGTGATCGATTCCTCGGCTCTGACCGGGGGGTTCCAGTCTTTCAGTTTCAAGACTGCCCGCCAAGGTGAGGTGATACAGTAGACACACAAACACACGGCTGAGAGCACATGGAAAGCCTTTCACAGCAGTCTTGTTAAGGAGCCTTTCTGTAGTAGCCTGCCCTGCCAGGGACTGATATAGAGACACTGCCAGGTAAGTGATGCTTTCTTCAGCAGTCATTTCCTGCCAAAGTCTTCTATGATCCATTTCTGAAGGTGCAATGAATACTTGTCAATTAACCACTTCCTCGCAACTTGTTTATTACTTTCTGTGCATACCCATTTACAATTCACTGACTCTAGTTTACGCATTTCATTCACATAATTGATGAGCAACAGTCGAGGCCCAAGTATTTACTCCTGCTGGACCCCACATCATGCATCCATAGCTCCAGATAGAATTCAAACAATGCAACAGGCCTGAGTTCTCACTCGTAGGTAAGAGACTACCTATTTGAGCCCGGCACAGTTTTGTGTTGATAGTAAAATGTAATGGTCCACAGTGTCGCATGTGGGCCCAAAAGCACCATTCCAGAATCGTTTCCTTTTCTACTTGCCAACATTGTGTAGTCAAACAGGTGAATCAGACAAGTGTCGTTACCTGACTGATACTCGTATATTAAGTTGGGATGGGTGAGATTTTCCTCAACTTGGTCAAATAAAAGCCATTGATATTGTTAGATAAGTTATTTGTAGATCCCACCTCAGTACTGACATAGTTCTTTTAGTGGGACCTCTTGCTAGCCTTTGCTGATTCTGAAATATACGCTGCTTGATGGAGAGCTTACATCAATGTAAGTGACGATTTTGTTGTTGACATCAGTATTATCCTTTAGAAATCTAGATGGAATTTTTGTAGTACATTACCTTTCTTGATACACAGAAAACAGCACTTTTTCCTTTGTTGCCGAGGATAAGTTGTTCTTACATTTAATTTCCTAGTTATGTTCCACTTTTTTATTTTTTTCAGGAATGGTAGTCCATATTGTTCAAAGCACGGCCATTTAGAAACAACAGTCAGCAATAGTAGTACATTGACTGTTGTGCATAATTTACAGGATCAGTATGGTACTTGAATTAGACTTTTTGCATCTTGTGACTATCGTGATTTCAGCATTTAAGATTGCCATCATAATCCGATTGGAAATAATTGGTGCAGCATCATCAAACCTTCTCCTGAACAGATTCTGTGCCTCATCCACATCATTACTTGAGCGATCACAGACCAATGCTTCTCTATTGAATCCTCTTTCAAACCCCTCCTGTGTACTCTGTCTGCTAGATCTTAATAGAGTGAAGGATGCTAAATCTGGAATTTAACATCCTTGCTTGTGCTCGTCCTCCTGACAGGTTCTTGAAAAATATTTTCTTTTGAGAATTGATTTGATAGGCTTTATGACTCCCAGACTGCTGTGCAATGTTAATAAATATGGTTGCACGCAGCCAGTAATTAGTGAATTGTAAATTGCTCAATGTAATCAGTCACAATCAAAAAACAAAATACAACTACCGTAATTCCCCGTTTGAACCCGCACCGTTTATAGACCCCACCATTCATGTTATAGCTTCATGCAAACCCATATATAAACCGAAGGCCCGGAGAATTCCGACTTGTGCATACATTGTACATCAGTATTAAACATCTGTTATAGGACGCTACCAAAATGAATTTGTTGAAGAATAAAATATGTTTTTGAAAACCCTATAACGCCAATTGCATCATATATGCTACATGAGTTTCAGAAACCTGTACATCCACAAACGATCATCTGTGAAGCAGATTGCCGGTGGAAACTCGACAGACTCGACAGACACAACGCGACAGACACAAGCACAGACATGTATGACACCTACAGTGGGGCAAAAAAGTATTTAGTCAGCCACCAATTGTGCAAGTTCTCCCACTTAAAAAGATGAGAGAGGCCTGTAATTTTCATCATAGGGACTTCAACTATGAGAGACAAAATTAGAAAAAAATAATCCAGAAAATCACATTGTAATATTTTTTATGAATTTATTGGTAAATTCCTCGGTAAAATAAGTATTTGGTCACCTACAAACAAGCAAGATTTCTGGCTCTCACAGACCTGTAACTTCTTCTTTAAGAGGCTCCTCTGTCCTCCACTCGTTACCTGTATTAATGGCACCTGTTTGAACTTGTTATCAGTATAAGAGACACCTGTCCACAGCCTCAAACAGTGACACAATCCAAACTCCACTATGGCCAAGACCAAAGAGCTGTCAAAGGACACCAGAAACAAAATTGTAGACCTGCACCCGGCTGGGAAGACTAAATCTGCAATAGTTAAGCAGCTTGTTGTGAAGAAATCAACTGTGGGAGCAATTATAAGAAAATGGAAGACATACTAGACCACTGATAATCTCCCTCGATCCTGGGCTCCACGCAAGATCTCACCCCGTAGGGTCAAAATGATCACAAGAATGGTGAGCAAAAATCACAGAACCACACGGGGGGACCTAGAGAATGACCTGCAGAGAGCTGGGACGACTGTAACAAAGGCTACCATCAATAAGACACTACGCCGCCAGGGACTCAAATCCTGCAGTGCCAGACGTGTCCCCCTGCTTAAGCCAGTACATGTTCAGGCCCTTCTGAGGTTTGCTAGAGAGCATTTGGATGATCCAGAAGAGGATTGGGAGAATGTCATATGGTCAGATGAAACCAAAATAGAACTTTTTAGTAAAAACTCAACTCGTCGTGTTTGGAGGAGAAAGAATGCTGAGCTGCATCCAAAGAACACCATACCTACTGTGAAGCATGGGAGTGGACACATCATGCTTTGGGGCTGTTTTTCTGCAAAGGGACCAGGACGACTGATCCGTGTAAAGGAAAGAATGAATGGGGTCATGTATCGTGAGATTTTGAGTGAAAACCTCCTTCCATCAGCAAGGGCATTGAAGATGAAACTTGGCTGGGT
>JACXGJ010011930.1:0-18894 GCA_016801105.1 Esox niger | reverse complement strand
CAGGTTTTCCTACTTACAAAGCATGCAGAGGTCAAATTTCTACCATAGGTACACATAACTGTGAAAGACGGAATCTAAAACAAAAATCCGGAAAAACACATTGTAGGATTTTTAAATAATTAATTTGCATTTTATTGCATGACATAAGTATTTGATTACCTACCAACCAGTAAGAATTCTGTCTCTCACAGACCTGTTAGTTTTTCTTTAGGGAGCCCTCCTGTTTTCCCCTCATTACCTGTATTAAATGCAACTGTTTGAAATCGTTACCTGTATAAAAGACAACTGTCCACACACTCAATCAAACAGACTCCAACCTCTCCACAATGGCCAAGACCAGAGAGCTGTGTAAGGACATCAGGGATACAATTGCAGACCTGCACAAGGCTGGGATGGGCTACAGGACAATAGGCAAGCAGCTTGGTGAGAAGGCAACAACTGTTGGCGCAATTATTAGAAAATGGAAGAAGTTCAAGATGACGGTCAATCTCCCTCAGTCTGGGGCTCCATGCAAGATCTCACCTCGTGGGGCATCAATGATCATGAGGAAGATGAGGGATCAGCACAGAACTACACGGCAGGACCTGGTCAAGGACCTGAAGAGAGCTGGGACCACAGTCTCAAAGAAAACCATTAGTAACACACTACGCTGTCATGGATTAAAATCCTGCAGTTCATGCAAGGTCCCCTTGCTCAAGCAAGTGCATGTCCAGGGCAGTCTGAAGTTTGCCAATAACCATCTGGATGATCCAGAGGAGGAATGGGAGAACGTCATGTGGTCTGATGAGACAAAATAGAGCTTTTGGGTCTAAACTCCACTCTCAGTGTTTGGAGGAAGAAGAAGGATGAGTACAACCCCAAGAACACCATCCCAACCGTGAAGCATGGAGGTGGAAACAACATTCTTTGGGGATGCTTTTCTGCAAACGGCACAGGACGACTGCACCGTATTGAGGGGAGGATGGATGGGGCCATGTATCGCGAGATCTTGGCCAACAACCTCCTTCCCTAAGTAAGAGCATTGAAGATGGGTCTTGGCTGGGTCTTCCAGCATGACAACGACCTGAAACACACAGCCAGGGCAACTAAGGAGTGGCTCCGTAAGAAGCATCTCAAGGTCCTGGAGTGGCCTAGCCAGTCTCCAGACCTGAACCCAATAGAAAATCTTTGAAGGGAGCTGAAAGTCTGTATTGCCCAGCGACAGCATGGAAACCTGAAGGATCTGGAGGAGGTCTGTATGGAGGAGTGGGCCAAAATCCCTGCTGCAGTGTGTGCAAACCTGGTCAAGAACTACAGGAAACGTATGAGCTCTGTAATTGCAAACAAAGGTTTCTGTACCAAATATTAAGTTCTGCTTTTCTGATTTATCAAATACGTATGTCATGCAATAAAATGCAATTATTTAAAAATCATACAATGTTATTTTCTGGATTTTTGTTTTAGATTCCGTCTCTCACAGTTGAAGTGTACTTATGATAAATTACAGACCTCTACATGCTTTGTAAGTAGGAAAACCTGCAAAATCAGCAGTGTATCAAATACTTGTTCTCCCCACTGTATGTGTATTTTGGCAATCTCACTGGATATTTTTCCAACTAAGCTGATTGGTATTTAGATAAATGTAGTAGCACTTTATCAAGTTGACGGAGTGAAAAAAAATATAGGCAACTTAAGAAAGGACAAGCGGGTGCATGTATGTGATTGACAGCAGAAATGCAACAAATGCACTCGCCAGAAACACGGAGCCACACAGTTCGTTGCACTTAAGGATCAAACAGTTAAAACAAGCCTTGAAATAAAGGTTAAAACATTTTGTGACCATCAGCGAGGAAGAGTTTGAGGTCTACTGGGACTTGCATATTTTCCTATACAGCACCAACACTGCTCTCAGCAATTTAAACAAAAGCACAAGAATGCAATTCATTCGGCAAAGAAGATGATCGATTGGAACAATTACAGAAACCCAGACAGCAGGACTATGTTCAGAACTGAAAGACAGAACTAAAAGCTAGAATGGAAGAGGAATGCTGTGTCTCTTATACAAATAATAGTAATAGGCAACAACAACAGACACCTGGTCAAACTCACTCCATTTTAGTTTTGAAACCTTATGGATAACAGTGATCTTTACAGCACCATAACTCTCCAGTAATACAGTCGCAGTTCATTATAAGGCATAGACTTTCATCCAATGAGCCTACCATACCGTAGCTTACATTATCAGTTCAGAACATGCCGGTTACCGCTCCAATACTGCGTGAAACACGCCACGTAGCCATTCAGGTCACACATTAAGCTTTGGAGCTGGGAGAGTGACAGGAGGGATGCAGGACTGTCCACTCTACCGGAGGACACTCGAGACAGATGACAAAAGGTTCATGATGACTCATTACATTGCCTATCACAAGACATTCATCACCCCCCCTTGACATTGAAATTGGGCGATGTCTGTCTCTGGAGGTGGGAGCAGGGATAGGGAGGGGCCTTCCATAAAAAGAGTAGTCATGGAGGTAGGAAGAAGCGGCAAGAGGAACAAAGGCAAAAGCATCGTGCTGGGTGTCGACGAACGTGACATTTTGTCCAGTACAAGAATCATCTGGAAAAGCAGAATAAAAGACAAATACATTTTATATTCTGGTCTGAGGCAAAAACGAAGCAACCCTCTGCTTTTAACATTGTGTCACTACGGTGTGTCTCAGACAGGGAGGGTCATGAGGCTCTGATTAAGTTTTGGTAAGATTTTTTTTCTTCTTTCAATTAACAGTTACAGTTGACTGGACCGGGCATCCCGGAAATGGGCTGGGCTTCGCCCATCGACAGAGCTGATGAGATGGATGTCCAACAGTATTGCCATGTTGTGTTTGGGCGACTCCTTCAGGCAGGTTTAGGACCAGCAAGTTCAGTGTTGGTCATTAGCCACCAAAGAAGTCTCCTGAATATTCCGAAATTTGAACATCCCGACATACTTTATCATTCAGCAAGGGTTGTGATATGAAACAGAAGAGCCTGGCGGGTGCTGCATCTGAATAAACAGGTTCCTATCTTTGACTCTTCAGCCTGCCTGGAGACAGCCACGATCAGAAATTGGGAAGCATGACGAAATGGAAGGGGGTTGGACAAAAAAAATATGCTATTACTTCCTGTTTATGGCAATCAGAATGTTGGATTACAGTCTATTCTGGCCTGTTGATTACTGTCAGCGCAATAATCATACTGTAACTGAAAGGTATAAACCCGACTAATCCTGAAAAGTGGATTTAACTGTGTTAAGAAAGCTATTACAAACTGATGTGCTGCCTATGCCATTTTCATCAAGTTACTGGAAAACAAGGTGACTTTAAAGTGAAGACAGATTAATGCTGTTAGTCCCCGAACAACGGTACTGCCAATGCTAAGAAGCTGTTTATGCTGTTAGCAGAGTAATGAAAGCCTAGAGTAAACTAACACACAACTTGACCTTGTGCAAATGAAAAGGGAGCTGCTGTTGTTGAAAGTGAATTTTGTTTCCGTTGTGTGTATTACTATATCAGAAACAAGGTTGCACACATTATTTAAGTGCAGCTTGGCATTCATGCCACCTAGCCCGTTCCTGTGGACAATTTATCAGTGTTGTAGCCCATATTACAGCTGTGTTGTTACTTGAGCCTTGGGATGAGCAAGTAGGGTCAGACTGCCAGATCTAGTTAGCTAGCTAGTGTGTGTGTTTCTACTGAGACATCCATGCCTGTGGATGATGTGTCTATAACTGGTGAATGATGTTTCTACAAACCTATGAATGATGTGTTGGCTCTGCAGGTAGTCCAGGGCCAGGGTCATCTCACACAGGTAGAGCTTCACAGCATCTTCGTTAAAATGGACGTTCTGTTGGAGGTGGTAGCGCAGGTCTCCCCCCAGCAACAGATCCACTACCATGAACATATCCTCTTCATCCTGGAATGAGTACCTAGGACAGAGGCCAGGGGTCAGGGTTCAGCATCCAGGACACCGACAAACACGCAGGGACACACCAAATACACACTAACATCACTGGAACACACAGGCGCAACACCATGCTGACCATTTGCATCCTTACAAAAACTGAATTTACAACCAACATGAACAGTGAACATGCCTTTACACAGATGAAAATGCAGAATTCATGTGCTGACAAATTTTAGCTCATTGCTAGCAGTATCAATTTCATAACTGAAATTAAACCAATTTTACAAGCTAGCTCATATACCTGTACACAAGGGCGTAAGTATGTGTTTTATTTTGGGAGTCAGGCTAAATGGCAAACCCCCTCTGTCCCCCCCTAAATCTACACCCCAGCCTGTACACTAACCAGGAGACAATGCAGAAAGGTATACACCATAGATCAAAATTCTTAGTCTCAATATGGATCAGGTGGCTGGGTGGTGGGGAAGAAACTGTAGATAAAGTAGTTTTAGGTCAGACTGACCTGATCGGTTTACCAGAGAAACATTTTTGGGCGACAGGTATCCGAGATTGGATAGGTATCATCATTCATAGGGGTTTCCTTGACCTGAAGTGGTGCCCATTCTAGACACTAGACTAACTTCCAAAACCTCATACTGACTACCATGTTCTCAAACTGCAGCCATGTTACAATCAGCACACGATGAGTCCAAGCATTGTAGAAAAGATATTCAGATTTGACACGGTAAACGCAGCACTGTGTAGCTCTGGCATCTCCATTTGCCAAAACTTAATATGCACATACTTCGATCTTCTCTAACTGAGATGTCAGCAATCATGAACACCAGTAAGGTCCAGAATCCCGACTTAGTGATGATCTGATTGGTAAAAACAAATTAGAAAATAGCAGAATTGACTGTGTAAACACAGCCAAATGTGCCTCAACGTTAATCAAACGAAAACTCATTAGGAAATAACTCATATATTCTTCAAAAATCATAACACAGAAATACTTTATAATAAGAGATTATAGGGTAGTTTTCTGATAAATTTATTATCACAGAATTGCAAATTGGAATTGCATAATTCTTGTCTCAGGCCTTACTTGGACCTATACCTATTCACCACAGCCAGTTGACTCAGACTAGATATGTTCCGGTATTGGTCTTGACTTGGTCTCACAAACACTGCCATACATGCAGACTGGACATTAGTGACTGTTCGCCCTTTGAGTGGATGGTGCATGTGCGAACCAGACGGTGATAGAAGAGATGACTATGGACTCGTGGTCCATACAAGGTCACGGAGGACTGACTGGGAAAGTAAAACCATGATTTTGAAAGGTCCCACACTTCACAGTGCATGTCCGTGCAAAAAACAAACCATAACGTCAGAGAAACATTCCGTAGACCTCCAAGATTTGTGTCAAGGCATAAACCTGGGAAAGGTTATAAAAACGGTCAGACGCACTGAAAGTTCCCTGGTGCAGAGGTCTTCATCATTGCGAATTGATAGGTGTTTGGAACCACCAAGACTCTTCCTTGTGCTGGCAAACCTCCCATACTGAATTAAAAGACAAGGAAGGCATTGGCCAGAAAACTGACTAAAAACCCGATTGACACTCTTAACAGAGGTTCTGAGTGTTTTGGCAGAGAAGGAAGAACCTGCCAGAAGAAAAATCATCTTTTCAGCATTCCATCAATCAGGCTATTTTGGCAGGCAGACTTGATTGAAGCCACTCCAGTGTAAAAGGCAGAAGACACGCTGCCTGAATGAGTAACAGCATAAGGAAGAAATGTTACCATTTGGTCTAAACACCTAGTGCTGCATTTCCCAAAAGGTACCAGACATTATCTGGCCAATACCATCCCTACAATGAAGCTTGGTGGAGGGAGTTTCATGTTATGGGGATGGAACTCAACCCAAAGCACACAGCCAAGACAACGCTGGCAAATATGTGAATGTCTTTGAGTTGCCCAGCCAATGCCCGGACTTCCACCCCATCTGTGAAGAGACCTAAAGACCTAAAGACCCAACTACCCAACCAATATGATAGAGCTCAATTGCAAAACAAATATATATGTAATCAATTATGAATTTAGTATAACTGAACAGCATTTAGTGATAGTAAATGGGTTTAAATGCTTTCCAAAGCCTCTGCAAATGTAGACTATACACCGATCTGCCATAACATTATGACCACTGACAGGTGAATTGAATAACACTAATACTCTCGTTATCATAGCACCTGTCAGTGGGTGTAATATATTAGGCAGCAAGGGAACATTCTGTCCTCAAAGTTGATGTGTTAGAAACAGGAAAAAAATGGGCAAGCGTGAGAATATGAGCGACATCGACAAGGGCCAAATTGTGATGGCCAGGAGACTGGGTCAGAGCATCTACAAAACAGCAGCCCTTGTGGGGTGTCCCATCTGCAGTGGTCAGTACCTATTAAAAGTGGTCCAAGGAATGATGAGCAGTGAACTAATGACAGGGTCAGGGGCGGCCAAGGATCACTGATGCATGTGGGGAGCAAAGGCTGGCCTGTGTGGTCCGATCCAACAGATGAGCCACTGTAGCTCAAATTGCTGAAGAATGTAATGCTGGTACTGACAGAAAGGTGTCAGAACACCCATTGCACCACCATTTTTTGCAAATGTGGTTGTGTAGCCACAGCCCAATCAGGGTGCCCATGCTGACCTCTGTCCACTGCTGAAAGAGCCTACAATGGGCACTAGAGCATCACAGCTGGACCACGGAGCAATGGAAGATGGTGGCCGGGTCTGATTAATCCCATTTTCTTTTACATCACGTGGATGGCCAGGTGCATGTGTGTCACATATCTGGAGAACACATGGCACCTGGATGCACTATGGGAAGAGTGCAGTGGAGGCAGTGTGATGCTTTGGGCATAATTCTGCGGGGAAACCTTGGTTCCTGCCATTCATGTGGATGTTACTTTGACACATACCACCTACCTGAGCATTGTTGCAGACCATTTGCACCCTTTCATGGCAACGGGATTCCCTGATGGGATTGGCCTCTTTCAGCAGGATAATGAGTCCTGCCACAAAGCAAAAATGGTTCCAGAATGGTTGACTGGGCCTCCAAATTTCCCCGGTCTCAATCCAATCGATTGAGACCTGGGGATTTGCTGGACAAACTGATCGGATCCATGAAGGCCCCATCTTGCAGCTTACAGGACTTTAAGGATCAGATACCACAGCACACCTTCAGAGGTCAAGTGGAGTCTATGCCTCGACAGGTAAGGGCTGTTATTAGCATTTCTTTGACAATGTCATGAAACTGCAAAAAGTTATTGGCTTTCACATTCTACGAGTAAGTATATTTATATGCCGCATGAGTGGCGACAGGTTTCAGGAACAATTACTTGAATTGACACACCAACAGTCCCCTCCAAAAGTATTAGAACGGTAAGGCAAATTCCTTGGTTTTTGTTGTTCACTGAAGACATTTGGGTTTAAGATCAAAAGATGAGTATGAGACTAGAGTTCAGAATTTAAGCTTTAATTTCCTGGTATTCACATCTAGATGTGTTAAACAACTCAGGACATACCACCCTTTCTTTGAACCCACCCCTTTTTCAAGTGAGCAAAACTATTGGAACATGTTTCTTGTTGCCCATGTGTTGCCTTTTAGGTTGAATGTTCAAACATTAAATAGCTCTGCATGACTAGTCTAAGTTTCCATCCTTGGTTTAAACCTATAAAGACTGCATTTCTTGTTAAAGAGAATAAACAAACATAAAGACCAGAGAGCTGTCTATGAGAGAAAAGCAAGCCATTGTCAAGTTGAGAAATTAAGGAAAATCAACCAGAGCCACTGGACAAACATTGTGCATAGCAAGCACAACAATTTGGAGTGTCCTGAAATAAAGAGAAACTACTGGTGTACTGAGCAACAGACGTCGAACAGGTCGGCCAAGGAAAACAACAGAAGTTGATGAAAGAAATATTGAGAAAACCACCCCAAAAAAAATCAGTACGTTACAACACCAACAACCTCCATAGTGCATTGATGAAGGCATCACAATCCACTGTTCGAAGAAGACTCAGAGAACAGAAATATAGAGGCCACACCACAAGATGCAAACCACTCATCAGCAGTAAGAATCGGAAGGCCAGATTGAAATTTATCAGAAGGCCAGATTGAAGTACAGACAAAAAGTTCTGGGACACAATCTTATGGACTGATAAATCTCTACCAAAGTAAAGAGAAAAGGCCAAAGTGTGGAGAAAGAAAGGAAATGCTTATTATCCGAAGCATACAAGCTCATCTGTGAAGCATGGGTGAGGTAATGTCATGGCTTTGGCGTGCATGGCTGCTTCTGGAACGGGCTCATTAATATTTATTGATGATGTAACTGATGATGGTAGCAGCAGAATGAATTCAGAAGTGTACTGAAACATTGTGTCAGCGAATTTACGGAGAAATGCATTGAAACTAATCGGGAGGAAGTTTATCATGCAGCAGAACAATGACCCAAAGCACACTGCCAACAAAACAAAGGACTTTATCAGGGGGAAAACGTGGAAGGTTTTAGACTGGCCAAGTCAATTACCTGACTTTAACATGCATTTCACCTCCTAAAGAGGAGACTGAAGAGAGAAACCCCCCCGAAACAAGAGCTGAAAGAAGCTGCGGTAAAAGCCTGGAATAGCATCTCAAATGAAGAATGCAACTGTTTGGTGATGTCAATGGGTCACAGGCTTGACGCAGTTATTGCAAGCATGGGCTATGACACCAATTATTAAATGTTATTTACTTTAAGATTATTTGTTACATTACTTTTGCTCATCTAATACAAACGGTGGTATGTCCTAAGTTGTTTAACACATCGAGATGTGAATCCCAGGAAAGGAAAGCGGAAATTCTGAACTGTTGTCTCATACTCATCTTATGATCTTAAACCCAAATGTCTTCAGTGACCAACAAAAACCAAGGAATTTGCCTTGCCGTTCCAATACATATATCCCTATACACTTCAGAATTCATCTAGCTGTTTTTCTTCTGTCACATCATCAAGAAACACTACTGGTCCACTGAAATCCTTATTACAAATAAGAATGGGAATCCATTTTACTTTCAAAACTACAGTAATTGGTTTCCTCAGTTCCTGAACACTTACAGAGTGTTAAAAGAAGTGATGTTCCTGCAATCAAACTCAAAATGGGCCTGTATTTATCTAAAAACACAAAGATAATGCAGTTTCAACATTTGATATGTTGTTTTATTTTCAATTAAATACAGGGATAAATGTTCATTGCATTCAGTTATTAGCTTTTTAAGCAGCCTCCCTACTTTCCTGTCTCCAATCAGGCAGAAAGCTGCATATACATTTACAAAAATATCTGTTCAGATTTGTATGTGGTGGTATCAACCAATTGGATTGAATACGATCTGGCTGTTCAGCGATGCAGTTAACCATCAGAACCAGTGGCATAATGCCGGGCCTGTATGGTCTACAGGCAGATGGGCCTCTGATTGTCAGGGATAACTAACAAACCGTCCCAATCCAAATACACATGTTTGGAATGGGTCATTTTCATGACAGCTCATCTGGGTCATGTTTAACCTTTAATTTTTTTACCTGAATTGTTTGCTACTGCATAACAGTCACCAAAATATATTGTATAGTATACTATTGCTATAAGCCTTGGTGTCAGCTGTCTTTGAAATGTAACAAATTGAGTGAGTTTTTGACATAGGATATCAGGCAAATTTGGACTAATGTAGTGTAATGACAAATGTCGGTTGCGGAAGAGTGAAAGTGTATTAGACGAAGAGGTGCATCTGGCCTACCAAGTCTCCAACACACCCTTGGTGATGGAGTGTTCGTCAGGGGTTTTGCGTAACACTTGCAGTCTCCAACACACCCTTGGTGATGGGGTGTTCGTCAGGGGTTTTGCGTAACACTTGCTCTAAAGATCTGGAACACCAAGTGTGTGCCATCAGCACCACCCTCCAGAGCTGACCTGGAGTGGTGCTCAAACTGAGCACACTGAAATGTAACCAAATGCATGCTTTTGTGGACATTTAACTGTAGTGTTTGGATTTACTGCGTTTTAATGTTAAACACGTCATTTTAATGTTAGGCTCGTGAGGAGACGTGTAGCTATACTTTACTAAGGCTTTCCAATATATGGTCATTTACAGTAACATTGATTTACTAACAAAGTCAGATTATTAGATACAAAATGTTCTCGTAGGTCTTAGATACTCACTGCACTAATTCTCCTACTTATGCACTCAGTAACATTCAAAGGGACTCGCCTTTATCCCCCATACTACACTAACACAAAGAATAACAGTGTACAGTGAACTTTATTTTAGCATCAATTTGACCTAAAGGAAGGAGCTGAAATTGTATAACTAATCAAACCATTTTGTAATAGCCAATGTAATTTCAGGGGTTTATCTGCCATAGAATAGTGCAGCTGCCTAAAGGTGTTTTCGGCCCAGCTAATAAGTGATACATTGCATTAGAAACTTTCTTACAAATAAAAACATTCGCACTTTGCCGCCATTTACATGGATTTAGTTTACATTGATTTTGTTTCCATGGATGCCTTTCCTCAAATGTGATAACCTGCTCTGTTTCCAGTCAGATGAATCACCTGAAGGAATCATTATCATAACTCTATTCACAGCAAATCCAGTTGGGAGCTTTACGTAGTCAGTGGTCTTGATAGGGATTTTATGTTTTAAGCACTGTGTATCCTGACCACTCATCATGGTGTTGAATTTGTCCTTTGCACTGAGGTGTGCGGGGAACATTCTGGAGGCAGCTAGCAGAGCCAGCCCCTTCCCTGCTAGGCTGGCTCATCAGGGCAGATAATGGTGTATATATAAACAGGGGCCGGAGCTCCCGAGAGGTGAGCTCTGTTTCTGATGGTACTAAATGTCTATGCGTATCTGTCCACTATGGACTGATATGATTACACTGCACAGACAGAAGAACAGCCCATCAAGCATAGCTGAGTCCCGAAGTAAGCTGTAATAAGCTGTAGAAGTCGCAGACGCAGTGGTTCCTGCATTTTACCTTCATTTCATGACATCTTTTGCTGTCGTGTGTGTCAAAAATTCCTCCGGCAATGCACTGCCTTTGTCCTCTGCTCCCCCTGCTATAGTGCACTGGAATTAGATATCTGCTACTGTCACGCCTGGTGTTTGGGATATGAGATCAACCTACAGTGGGCTCAAGTGAGGAATATGGATATTGGGGGACAGGGGGCACATTTAAAATATATTTGTACATGTGCCTGTCATAACATAGTTACCCCAGTGATCATAACTGTCCCCCACAATCAATAAGCTGCAGAAAACAATGTTGCATGGTATAATTACCATGGTAAGTTCAATGATATACCCAAAATATATTACCCAATTCTGCATCTAGGTGCTGGTCTTGCAATTCATTACGTTCTGCTCAGTATGTGGTCTCTTTGCAACCAGCTCCACACACAACTATGAGAATATCTCAGTTGGGTCAGAGACCTTATTTAAAACCAGATGGATATTGTCTCGATCAGGTTTCCATTTTGGGTTTTGATTATTCATAAATACTATAGTTTATCATAGAGAATACACTACTTTACCATAACACATTTGTTTGAATATCCTGTTAAAGACATTTCAATGGAAGATGGCATATTTAAATAGAAGTTGAACAAAGAAAATGGTTGGTGCACATCCTTTGCTATTGTAGGTACTGAGGTAAACATAACATGGTTGAGTTACCATTCTCAGACATTGCATGCATCAACCAATGGTTGTGTGCCAATGTGTTAGCGACTGACAGACTGGTATGACAGATGATTTGGTAAGCTGGTAGTTAAAACTACCTTTCTAGACATTGTAAGACGTCTCAGGTGTCAGAAGTCTGAGCAGAGAAACACACCTCAATTGAACACTGTTTCTCAGAAAGTGGCAGGCTATATTCTTTGGTATCTGGATGTGTGACTTCAAATTGCGCTCATGACCGATGACTCAGAGAGTGGAATGTAATTTGAATGCATTAAATTTAAATGTGGCAAATTCAATTAAAATGTAAACTCGAGTTGAATGGTGATCAAATCCAGAGATCTGAATTGAGCAAAACTCAATGGTTACATTTCAGATTGTTGCAAAATGCAATCGGACTCATGGTCTGAGGTGAAATCAACCAAGCTGTTACTTGTTTGACAGTGCCCACAGTGGTGTAGATAAATGGCATGCGTGAGTGTTAGGTGTGAGTGTGTACTTGTCAGCTCAAAACTAGCACATTGGGAGCCATTACTTTAAGACTGATAATTATCTCAATGAGCCGCCATTTGTTGGAGGGAGTGAATGTGGGGAAGTGATTGCCAAATTCAGACGAAAACAGAGCCAGCCTTTGATTGATGTCTCTTAATTGAAAATGGCTGGTAGACAGAGAAAGATGCTTGTCGACTAAGCTTACAAATCAAGCACATTACATTAAATCACATACAACACAATGATCTGGGTGGGATTTGGATGCTCCACTACACACCATCTCTACACAAATGTGTCCTGCACAACACCAAGTCTTAGAGCCAGAGATAGTGACCAAGAGAATATAACGACAGAGAAAGTGAGAGAAAAATCTCCACAGGCGTCTGTTCTTGAACGCCAAGACTTGGAGTAAGAGAGAAAATGCCTCCACAGACAACTACTAAAACACAAAGCCTTTGCATGTGAAAGAGTGAGACAGACAGAATTGAGGCTCTCAATCTGCGAAGGTAGAAAACAACTCCTCCCCTTGTGATTTCCTAAATCAAATCCAGCTACATATCCATTGTTGTATTCCCATTAAAGCCTGGTAGGCTATTGCTGCTTTATTGTTTCCTTTTCATCTGCGCAGATTTCCTGGTCCTAGCTATATTTCTCTGAGCTTTATTCCTACACACTCAGGGGTGCCAGAGGAAAGGGGAAATTCTGATCAGCCTTCTCCGGGCACAATTTCCTTCTCTCTCTAAATGGAGCACCATGTTCAGAGCCAGTAAATACCATCCTATCTCACTGGGACATCAGCACTGCAAGACTGAAAGCCACTCACAACAGTATCAGGCATGATATCAAAAGGAACATTGAGATCCCTTGATAAATGGTCTGTTTTTAAAGAAGATTCCTGCCTCAGTGATAATTCCCCATTGAAGAAAAACAAATATTGACACTCTGAAGCATTGGTTCAGCAGTTGTTCTTCTAAAATTGGCAGTGATGTGTAGAGACCTATGTTAAACAATTTCTGACTTGCTGCAATACGCATTCTATCAGGTTCTTGTCAGCGATATCATCCGTAGCCTCAGGGGTGAAACATAACTGCTTTAATCCAGAAAACTGCATGACATTGGAGGATTTCCAAAGGATTTCCTTCCATCTTTCAAATCAATAGCAAATTGTTGGCCAGGCTGATTGGTTGAGATCGTGTTTTCTGTCCACGGGTTCCTATTGCCATGAACTTTTTAATCGCTTCCTTGTCATTGCCTTACCCAGAGAAGCATCCGGTGGATGGTGAAGAGAAGGCCTTCTGTGGAAGCCGGTGTGAGGACTGTGGTATTGGAGCCTATTTAGACCCCATGACTGAGGTGTGAGCCATTTCCATATGCCCTCACACCTTCATATAGTGACAGGCAAACGGTCAGACGTGGAGTCAACATCTAAGCAGTGTGAACGTTTTGAGAGTGAAAGAGCAGTCACCTTTAGATAAAACCCTGACACAGGGCCTTCAATGGAATGACTCAGATGCCCGTCAGGTAACTGTATCACAGAACAAAAAGAGGAAGAGCGAAAGAAGGCGAGAGAACCTTTCAAATGAAGGTTTCACCAAAAACACCATGTGACTCACTAGATACTTTTGGGAAATTCTAAATCAGAGCATGCAAACAACCTGTAAAAAAGTATGTAAAAATCATTCACTTAGTAGACTAAGAACTCGACTAAACATTGATGAGACAAACACAACTGTGTGAAATAAAAGAATTGCAATGTGTGGGACCAGACAGTTCTCCACCTGTCTTCTGATAAATATATATTAAAAGAAGTGCAAATAGAAAAAAACAAAACAATTAAGTATAATCAGTAAGTTATAAAAGACTTAAGAATGGCCCAAGTTGGTCCAAGACAGTTGACTGGGGACCTGGCCAAATCCTGAGCCCTGGGAACATCGTGACAGAGCCAAAGAGACAGGGCATGTTGCTCTGCCAGGCCAGTACTGTACTTACTGGGACAACAGAACACAGAGGAAGGTTATTGGGCTCGATGTGTCTAAGAAACCAGCTGAAATAATCAGGCCATGAAGACAAATGAGCCAGGAGAAGCAGAGGGGGAATGAAAGAGAAAAAGAGAGTAAGAGAGAAGCCGCCGTGATAGAGAGGATGAGCGAGAAAGATGAGAGAGACTCTGGGCTCTGAATGAGGTCTGCTTTGTGACTGTGGCCTAGATAGTGTTGCAAAAAAGAGAGACAACTTAGGTTTAGGCTCCTCTGATGATCCTTCTAACAATATGGTGAACAAGTGAGCAATGCCTGGGGCCCCAATCCCCCTTTCTTAGCACACCCCACTTTCCACATCACCAACGTCCTTATTTCTGAACACGTACTTCTGACTGACAACCAACAGGACCTCGAAAAGGTAAGGTGACAGTGGAGAATAACATAGTCGCAGAGAAAAGACAACCATTTTAATGGTGAGATGGCTTTGCGAACAGAGTCCTGTTGTTAAACACCTGTGACATCTGATGTCTAGTGCAGACTGCAGAATGTGCAACAGAAGAAGACTAAACGGAAAAGGACAAAGCCCTCTGATGAAATATCCTTCAGTTAGCCTCAGATATTTTGAACACCAACCTAAGCTTCAACCTGGGTCTTGTTATGACTATTGTGGTTTGGGTAAAGCCCATTTTTCTCACTGTCCCCTGGTGCTTTGTTCAGTGCAGCACAGGAATTCATATATTTTAAGGGACACAGAGCAGGACAGGTTGTGGATCAATTCTCACCATAGTGGTAATGCTCTTGCTCTCCCTGATGGAAAGGGAAGCTTGACTCTGGATGTGTGGCCAGCGATGACTCATCCTCTGTGAGACCTTAAAGGGATAGGTCAGCATAATTGGTTTCCTTACTTTGTAAGCAGCTGAGTGATATAAGCATTTAGAATATTTGTATCATGACTTGAGTCAAACTTGTGCCACGCAAGCTAAACCATGGCATTTGGAGATAGTACCAGAAAAAAAATCATAGATTACTGACATAACATTTGGAAACCAAAGTTCTGTACTCTGGGTGATCTTTAAAACCCTCCTTAGTATGTTCCACAAAGTCTTAGAGGTCAAATCCCAGTGGTCATTGCTGACACTCTCACTGTGTTTATTCTTAATATCACCACATGCCTACAGGGCCTGCTTATGGTTTAGCTTTTGCTGCCCTCATCCACATCCCAGGGGAATGTGGCCAATCGTGTTTGAGAGAGATATGTTGCGATGTAATGCTCACGGCAAGACGTTGCTCTCATAATGATTAACACAGGAAAATGCAAGGGATCTATTTCACTGTGTACATGTAATACGGTAACTTTGGGTAGGGGAATGAGTGCTCTAATTTATGAATACAAATTGATTGGGGGGGAGACACCTTTGCTGTGATGCATTAGGACGTTTGCGTGGATTTGTTACGTGTTCACTGGGCTGAAGAAGATACTAAATAATTTCCCAAGGTGGCTAATCCCTTTGACTCCCACTCTTACACATCATACTGCATTCTACGCGGCAAGTGAATGGTAACGGCAATTACTGCATGGTGAAAACTTGTCAGTGCTGGAGGCTTAAGCGGGCTTGTTCTACTGATGCGGATTCATGCCCATCTTAACAGGTTCCCTCTAATACATTTTCTCTGAAGCAACGGATGGAGCTTTTTCAAAGAAAGCTGTCAGAATTTGGGACATCAATATAATGAATGAAAGCACATGGCTTCAAACAGTGGTTGCATGTGTGTAAGGGATAGGAACAAATCAAAAGCCTATAGGTGGTGAAACCGTTCAGACAAAGTAGCCTAATCAGTGCCCGGGTCCCTTCTTATCAACCCTTTAAACCCTCCACCTCTGTACCCACCTCTCTGTCCCTGGGATTTCAGGAATCATTCATTTACATTATGGCAGCCTGCCTGCCTCTCTGGCACCGTATCAATAAAACTACAACTAATCTCAATCAAAAGTGGTTTTCTCATGAGCAACCTCCTCTGATGTTTACTTTGGGGAATATAGACACAGCAGTTCCCAGAATCTCTGCTCTGCCCATCTCCTGTCCATCAATAATGGAACACATCATTGCAAACTCCAACAGCCAGAACACATACCAGGGTACTTGACATGGATACTGCCAATGTTCTGCAAGTCAGCAGCAGCTTAAAATGTGCATCAGCAAACCCAGACACAGTTCTTAAAGTCCTGATACAGCTACAGCTCAACGACCATCCCATATATGGCATCCATATTAGGAAATACGTGGATGTACTAACTGACGAAGCCCATGCAAGCAAAACACAACACTGTTTAAAACTTTTGATTGAACATGCCACAACCAAAACAAATGCATTTAAAAAAAATTACTGCATATGAAGAGCCTTGTTTTTTTTTTATGATCCTTGTGATCTGACTGACTGAAAGAAAAGTTAATGAGCGAGCGTGCTATTTTGACATGCACTTGAATGTACAGTAATAGTCACTGTGAATGAGGAAAGCACATATCGAGAACTACATAAAATAACAAAGAAAAGATCAATTATGAATCATTTTTGAGTGAGCTCTCCCTCTGGCTAAAGGAGAAAGACAGAATTATTTCTAAATATACTTCAGAAAGCAAGGACAGGCTTAGCAGGATATTTAAGAGTTTACCAGTGCCAAAGGAAAGGACAAAGGGAGTCTGCATGAAGGATACATAACATAAAGTTTCACTAGTTTTAGAAAGTCTCTGCTGTTTGTTTTCTGCTGGCTTGGCAGTTGAAATAGCCGATATTATGGTACAAATATTACAAACAGCTGCTCGGGTTTAAAATGAATGGATTTCAAAACATAAACACCAACTTCTGGAAACACACTATGTCTATCCGTTTTCCAATCAAGTAGGGTTGAACAGCTGTGGCCTGACAGGCACACCGTTTCTATGGATTTCGCTAGCTTCCTCAGTCGTGGCTCAATCTGGTCAGTTTGACAGTGACGGCTGGCAAAAGCATGCAGATATGCCTCGCTATCCCTCCCTCATAAGACTCGCTATCCCTCCCTCAAGACAAGAGATCCAAACAAAGCAAAAATTATTTTAAGATCTTCACTGGTAAAGGGTTTTAGAGAAACTGAAACTTCTATGAACCGTCCAAAGTGAATACTGGAGGAGAGCGATGGAACCAATTCTATAGCACAAGTCGTGTATCGTTGGGGACGCTGAACAAGAGCGCCCGTTACTGTTTTGTTCCAGTGTAATTTAAGATGGGCTGACCACTTTCCCGGCTTCCCTCTGAAGTTGATTTGAAACACAAGACGATGAGGTGTCATCTAAGGAGTACTCGAATTCCTGCCAAGCCATAATACTGATGTTTGCTGTCTTTGTCGCTAATGGGGCTTTGATGTGCTAGGTGCACAGACAGAGATGAGCAGAGCAAAACAAGACAACTAGAACGAGGAAGGGGCTGGCAGATGAATCCTCCATGAGGGAATTATTATATTAAACACACACAGGCACTAACACTCCTACTACCTAATTAAAAACCCCTCCATTTATTTTACATTAGAGGAACCTTTTCTTGGAGGAAAAACTCGATTCTGTGTTAAAACAGTAATATTTTGGATAAAGATCAACATGCCTGGTAAGAGTAACAACTTGTGGGTGATTTAGTTTTGCTGTATATATCCTACGATCGGTTCAAATTCTTTATGTTTTAAAGGGACTGTATGAAATGTATGATACTCGCTATAGCAATTACACTAGAGAGATAACCGCCGTGTGCAATATCAATCTACCAATTACAAAGGAGTAAAGTGCTTTGGTGTAATATGCTGTGAACAACGCCAGCTGCCCAATTACATTTAGAAAATGTGCTGCAGAGACGTTAGATGGTTAATAATGAAATGGGTTCCCTACTTCACCCAGATATCAGAATCCTGAGAAGGAAGTATGGGGTCAAGGGACTTAACAGTAGAAGCAATTAAGAAATGGTTTTGCTGATGATACAGTATTGTGTTCTGCAGCACCATCTGCTCTCCACATTTCAAGTCTGATTTCTAAGCCGTACACTCATTTGTGGATCATCAACAACTATTAAAGGAAAACAAACAAGAGACATTTTCTGGAACCCACTTAAATGACCTTGTAATGATTAAAAGAGCAAACTTCAATCAAAGTTCCTTAATTTCGGGGTGTATGATAAGCTGTCATCATTTACATACAGTTCCAGAAAAAATTAAGAGGCTACTGAACCTTTTTTCCCGTTTCGAAAAAAGTTGAAAAGAAAGATTTTGAGTGAAGAACAGAAGGGTTAAAATTAAGAGACCACTGCAAATTGAAAACTTCTGTTCCTCACTCAAAACCTCTTTGGAAAGGAAAGGAAAAGGTGCAGTGGTCTCTTAATGTTTTCCAGAGCTTTATACGAGCTTTATAAAGAAGCTTAAGATCAATAAGAGGTTATTTTACAGAACACAGCCTCTATTGACATTAGAAATTAGATAGTCTGGGCAAAATGTCTGTATTTTTTAGAATACAGTATGTTGACATACTTTATCTAAGCACACACAGCAGCCTCTAGTCTAAACTCTTCAGCTGCAGTATACACCTTATCACAGGCAACATATGAAATTCTTATCAATCATCACACAAACTCTCCCCAACACACACACACACACACACACACACACACAACCCCCCCCCCCAAACACACACACACACACACACAAGGCATGCAGAATGGACAGATA
>JACXGJ010011929.1:0-18895 GCA_016801105.1 Esox niger | reverse complement strand
TTAACTTCAGCTGTACCGTGAGAATGGGCACTTTTCCACCAATAGGGAGGCACTTCCTGACTTTACAGGACCGCCCCTCCACACAGTGACCACATGTCTGTTACCTAAGCTCCTGCAATTTGACTTCCTCAGCAGAGTGAGCTCATTGAGCAAAGAGGGAGTGGTTTGACCGCCTGTAACCATTTGTTTTTCAAAGTAATAGCGCCTACATCCTGTTATCTAGCACTCAAACACCTGTTTCTGTTTGGTTCGGGCAACCATCGGTGTGTTTGACTGTGAATACAGTGCTCTATCTTCCTTTATAAACCAACTGTGTTGTGTTTACAATTCATTAGATATACATATTGTGTCATCATATTGTTCAAATATATTAGCAAACATCAGCGGTTCTACAACAGAGCTGCTCAATCCTGTTCCTGGAGATCTACCAACCAGTAGGGATTCTCTCCAACACAAGTTTTGAAGCTTTTCATCCAGCTCATTCAAATCAGGAGTGCAAAGTTAGGGTGGGCCTGAAAACATAGAGGATGGTGGCTCACCAGGACAGAGCAGCCTGCTCTAAAGCGATCAAATGAATAGATGGATCAGGTTCCTTCATTGCATGCCTCAGCCAGTGGTTGAATGCCCTGTGTTTGTGCCATCATACAACATGGTAAGGTGAAACTAAAAATACATATCCAGGCACAGTAATATCTGTCAGGTGTCAGATACATCTGAGCAGAGGAAATGCATAAAGGCTGGATAATTAGTCGAAAAGTGGATTCAGTTGTACTAGCTCTGGTATAGGGGTTCCCAGAACTGAGGTTGAAGAACTGCTACACAAGACTAAAATTCTGCAGGCACATCAACACATCAGTATCTCTATGTATTTATCTGCATATAGCTTTATCTGTCTTATACAGTGAGGTTATATACCTTTTGTCCCTGTTTTTTTCAGGTATGTACACTGAATTAATTTAGCAAATGCTCATATCCAGAGATATAAACAAGGGAAATTTGGGTTAATTGCCTTGCTCAAGTGCGCAACAACAGTTCATTCACTCCACCCTAGACATTACATCTATACATAAAGCCAGTCCTAAAGCCAGTCAACCTGACAGTGTCCACCACATGCTCTCTATACTGAAATAGGCATGTGAAAGGGCAATGTACATGTGATGGCTCAAAACAACACCTGGTCTACAGAGTATTCTGGTTTGGATGACAAAACCACCAGACACCTTTGGACATTTATTGTGACAACACAATGCCCTCAGGAGGAAGACCTCAGAGAATATCCCCTGCAAGATGGCCAGGGATGGGAGATCTGACAGAAGAAGACTTATCTGAGGGTAACGGTGTACATACTGGTTTTACTATATAGTATAAATGTGTTGTCTCTTTATAAACCAATATGTTCACACAAAAAAATGTATTAATTGCATCAAGCAATAAGAAGACTTTCCACTGTTTATCTCTGACATCAGAGGGTTGATGGGTGAATACTATTCTCAATAAGACTGTGTCACGGATGTCAGTGCTGCATCAGTGTTTTGACGGATAGCAATGTCTGTCCTGCGTCAGTGTTGATGGTTAGCGGTGTCTGTGCTGCGTCAGTGTTGACGGTTAGCGCTGTCTGTGCTGCGTCAGTGTTGACGGTTAGCGGTGTCTGTGCTGCGTCAGTGTTGACGGTTAGCGGTGTCTGTGCTGCGTCAGTGTTGACGGTTAGCGGTGTCTGTGCTGTGTCAGTGGTGACGGTTAGCGGTGTCTGTGCTGTGTCAGTGTTGACGGTTAGCGGTGTCTGTGCTGTGTCAGTGTTGACGGTTAGCGATGTCTGCGCTGTGTCAGTGTTGGCGGTTAGCGGTGTCTGTGCTGTGTCAGTGTTGACGGTTAGCGGTGTCTGTGCTGTGTCAGTGTTGGCGGTTAGCGATGTCTGTGCTGTGTCAGTGTTGGCGGTTAGCGGTGTCTGTGCTGTGTCAGTGTTGACGGTTAGCGCTGTCTGTGCTGTGTCAGTGTTGACGGTTAGCGCTGTCTGTGCTGCGTCAGTGTTGACGGTTAGCGGTGTCTGTGCTGTGTCAGTGTTGTGATGGTTATCAGCTAGGAATTGTGCGCAGCCACAGTGACACTACTATCATTTATATACTGTAAGTAAAATGGAAATGGTAAAACATATTGTTGAGTAAAAACTACCACATTTATGTACAGCCCTCTGGATCTCATTAAAAGACAACATTACAACATTACTGTTTTCAGGCTTAACTAGGTCTTATGTATCACCTGCTCCTGCCACAGGTAGAGCTGCTGGATGAGGTGGTTCGGCTCCTGCTGTCAGACGCCATGTCTTTCCTGACTGTGGACAGGCGCTCTGTTGACATGCTCTTTCTGGTGTGAGAGGATATAGAATAGAGAAAAGGAGGAAGAAAACAGTAGCAGAGGGGGGGTGAAGAGCAAGTCAATATATTTAGTGGGATGTAAAAGATGACATGAGAAGACAATAACAGATATGCAAATATGTCTCCAGCCCTACAGAAAAATCTGTCAATCCAGCACCACACTGCCACCCTCAGGAAAAGCTTGGAAATGCATCATAGAAGCACACCAGGAAACACTGAACAAGGTCCACACATGTCAGACAATGAATCACCTCTTGATGGACAGCAACGTTTCCTTTTTAGGAGAAGATGGCGATGAGGGATATCCCCCCATTCGCTTTGGCTGGGCATAACCATTGCTGAGAGGGAGAGGCTTGGACGGTAAGGTTTGCAGGAGTTGGCGTACTGGCAACAAAAGAGGGAGACAAAGCGCCGTTCAATGGACTGTTCAGGCTTTTCAGAAATACACTGCAAATCATCACTGTCGACTGCATGCCATGCAGTACATGATCTATCCGTTCGTAATTGGTCTTTAGAGATGATTGGTCGAAATCACTGGGCTGGCAGTAATTACTTCCTGTGCCTTGCTGTGCCCCACCTTCAATGGTAGCCTTATCGATTAGAACCCTGTATTACAACTTGTCTGTCGTACAGGGATCAGACGTGGTCCCGACCTCCTGGATCCTCACCCTTGGTCGGCGCCGTCACATTGGGCCTCCTCCCAACAGCTCCTGACCCGGGCTGGGTCAGCTCCTCACAGCAGCCCAGCCTGCGCAGGGCGTCGGCCAGCGCCGCCTTCAACAGGTGGATCTCATCCTCCTGCAGCTGGACACGTTGCTCCAGGTGGGACAGGCGATCATCCACCTCCATCGTGCTGCCTGCTGATAGGTTGTCATCTGGGAGATAAGGGGGCAGATAGGGGAGGAATGGGGAGAAGGGCAGAGGAGTTATTTGCATATTTCCCCAAGCAGTGAATGTCTGAATTTGGCTAACAGCTTTTGCTAATAACCAGAAAAACCACACAGTCCCTTCCTACAACCAAAAAGACCAGTGGTTTCTGGCAGAGGTGAAAAGCTTTATTTGCCAGAAACAAAAGTGAGCCTGAGCCCATTTTCTGAATGTTGTCTGAAGAATAACGTGACGTTAGGTAGACCCAACCTCCCGTCGCTCAGTGAGATTACATCATCTGGCTGTGTGCATTAAGAGATACTGCCCCGTGTTCCTGCCCCCATACCGGCCCGCTGCACTGTACGAAAAAACAACTGAGCGTGTTTTGAAACACATTTCCACAAAACGGCAAGGCAGGAGATGTTCTCACAACACAGCGGTATGCTAGACTTCAGACCGACTTCACAACACTTTGGTATCCAGCTGTGTCTTATCAATATAGTGCAGGTCCCATTCAAATGACCCGGCACCACAGTTAGGTGAATTTGTCTCTGGACAGGGATATTTGCATGCATGCTGTATCCCCATTTCACTGGGACCAAAACACACAGTCATGCAGTATTGACAGAATTCCTATGTATATTTCTGTTTACCCTCCAGGGCATGTATTACACAAAGAGTCTACTGCTGGAACCAGTTATTTCGTCTTTTTTGTCGGAAAGGAGTGAACGCACACATTCAAAATCGGTCACAGAGTGTTCGAAATCCCAGCATCTGTTACAGGGTTCTTATTCAGCTGAAGAAAAAGAACACAAGCTGTCATGCTGAAGACTCAGACATGACAAATACTTATTGGGTTTCAAGGAGATGTAAATGTAGATTTCCATTAAGGAAATTACAAGTGAGCTGCTTCTCACAAATTGGATTACTTGGCTGCTGCCGTCATCTAACCATAGCATGTTTTATAGCCTCGGTCACCTTTAGAAATTTGCTGAAAAAAGCACTGGTGGATTTCAGTCACCCCTGCAGCAGGTGTAAACCAAACTGACTCTGGATGGCCAAGTTACAAGTTACCGCCCATCCCTGTTTCACAGACCAAAACACCCCATTCAAATGGATGAAGAGTGATCATTCTTTCATTTCAACCATCTGAATAACCAAACAACAGTTTCATTACATTGTTCCGCACGAACGCCATCCAATTCCTCAGTTAATTACTGTAACTGGCCGACAGACTGCAGGCCGGCACTGCACACGCTAACTTTGTCATCACTGCAAGCAGAGGACACAGCACGCATAGAGTACGGCTGAAACTAGCAGAGACGAAGCAGGTGGCAGCGATGTTAAGCATGCACACTAGTAATGTAATATGAAATGGGGATGGGAGGGGAGGGGAGAAGAGAAGGACAGCTCCACATCGTAAGCTGGAGAGACGAAGCCCTGTGTGATGCGAGAGGACAATGGAGGTTGGATGAAACTAAAGCCCGATGAAATATTCATAAGGCTCTGGGTTGTTGCTCACCATCCCATACCTGCCATCCTCAGTCACTCAGTCATCCAGCAAGCCAGTCAGTCAGACAGTTCTCTCTTTATCTCTCCTGGGGGATCTCGGGGTGCCAGGTCTGGGCTTCTGGTACAGGGCTTGTCCCTCCTCTCTTCTGCAGCCAGTGCCCGTTACCGCCTCTGTCTTCCTGGACCCCCCCCCCCTCCCCTCTATCCCCTCCCTTCTCTTCCCTAGTGGTACGTGCAACTCACAAAGAGACAGGCGAGTCTGTGTTTGTAACAGGACACTATTGCCTGCAGCCCTGCCTTCACAGTGGCAGCAGCAGCCTGAAGCCGGGAGGGTGGCTTGGCCGGGGGCCAGAACTACACAGTACTGCAGCAACAGCCAGGCAGTACCAGGAAGTGAGACTGCAGAGGGTGGCACGCATGCAAACGCACGCGCACACACACATGCACGCGCGCACACACACACACACACACACACACACACACACAATGTGCGCACACACCAGGCAACATAACATTATTGACATATTGGCATTAAGCCCCAACAAATTCATTTTTTCTCCATCAGTCGCTGAGGTCTTCTCTGTCAATATCACACACACACACATTCGCGTTTCTTTACAGGGCTAACATATGAGAAGATAGCCTGCAGTTATTGACAGTTGCACAGGTATGGGAAGAGGCACACTGCCTGTTCAAATGGCCTGGCTGTCCTGGTCCTGGAAGCCTGAGTGGATGGATATTGCCTTACAGGGAAAACAATTATTCCCTATTTTTTATCACATGTTCCTAACCTAAAACCTACACTTAACTTTAGCGGAAACTCTAACCCTAAACCTTAATGATTGAACCTAAAACTCCTAACCCAATTCTAACACCAAGCCCAAATGTAAGTTTTATACTTAACCTAATCCCAATGATAGAAATAGCCCATTTCCTTATGAGGACTAAATGGTCAGTTTGCCAGACATTCACTATCTATTGTCTGCATTTAGAATTATCAATAGGTAGTTGAATAACATACAGCTTAATTTCTACTAGCTGTTTAAGTGCTTCACCAATAGTGACCCTACGAGCTAAACGGTCACTAGCAGCATCAGACCTTCCGGAGTCCAGACTAGAGCTGCCTTCCGTCAGACACAAAGGCTGCATCCAATGTATAGTGTAGGGGCTGGACAACCCTGACCAAAATGGCTCTGACACCGCTACCTCCTGTAGCCAGATCTAGACTGTGTAGAAACGCTAGGGGCGAGTGGATCCAGAGACTGCAGTACCAGTTGGGACAGAGCAAGAGAGAAATTAACCAAGCTGAGCACCATGCATATCAGACCCTGCTATGGACGATATTAATCTACAACGGGTAAATGGACCAGGACAGCTAGGCCATTTGAACAGACAAGCATGCCTCTTTCCATGCCTGTGCAACGATTAATATGGTTTCTGCAGTCTATATGGTCTCATAGGTTAGCCCTGCATGTATAGATGTAAATGCACAAACTATTTGCGTGTCACAATGTTTTGTTCGTTAATACCTTTTAAATCTAATTCATGCCTTTTTTCGAATCCAGCCAAGACACTAAAGCACCATCCTCCATATATATATATAAGGCTCTCCGTGTTTCAGATTACACGGTGTACTATGCAAACGACTTATGTTTCTAAAACATACAAAAACCCATGTTAAGAAACGTTCAGACTAAGCGACATATCCGGTAATAATAGTGCTCCTGTAAAAATGCTATGGTAAAACGTAACGATGAGATGCTAATTCTGACCCTGCCCTTCAACAAGTGAACACCTTTTGTCAATTTTACAACGCAGACACATGAAGCGAAAACACGGTACCGTGTTACGTTCTCTCGTTCTCTGTACAGCAATTCAAGTTGATCAGAAAGTGAAACAGTAACATAATGCAAATAGCAAAGAAGACAGGTCAAATAGGGTAAAGTAGACAGTTCCGCCTTAGTAGGCCTATACTCTTATCACAACAATGCCAGTAGGTAAACATTGAAGTTCCCGACTACCTTGTCAGTGATGGGTGAATATTTGCGTTACATCAATGCGGCTCTATTCAGTTACATTTATTGTCGCAGCTCTGCATTCTTAAAATGGTAGAGAACCTGTAAACAGTAGTTGTATGTTAATGCCGCGTGTGCATGTTAAAACCCGTCGACTCGAGATGCAAGTCAAAGGTGAAACTCACCATTGCAGTACTGGAGTAAGAGTGAAGTGGTGTCATAAAGGTTTCCACATGACGAAGCTATCCTCTCCGACATGTCTTTTTTTTCAGCAGACCCGACTCAAACCCCCTTCTTCTGGCAGCCTCCTTGCCTACACCTTTGCACCCTCACTACATTCAGAACCCTCAACACCTTCCGCGGTTTGTCGCTTACCGGTGCGACTACGGTCTGCTCTTCGTCTCGGTTACTATAGCAACAGCCTCGCCATCGTCAACCTTTCGTCCCTTCGCGGAGGAGGGGGGTTGGTAATGAATATTCGATTGCATTTTGTAATATTGTCTTAATTAAATGTTTTCAATGTTTATGACATGTCCACATGTTGTTCATTCAAAAGTAATTAATGCAGATCGTTTCCCATGCTGAATAATTGATTGCAATGAAGTGTCTTTTCAGATCATGTGATATTATTGATTGATTATTGACTGCTTCCACAGAAATATAATTACTAGAACGTACACGTGGATTCTATGTGGTGAATAGAATGTAGCCTTTCAAATTAGACCGCAGGACTCCCAAATATTTAGGTTAATCTTTAAGGCTATATGCAATACTTGTTTTTCCAAAGGGGTAGTTAATTGATATTATTTTTAGTGAAGGTCATATATCCCGATACCTTTTATATATGATTGAATGGAAAGCTGCATATCATTCATAGGCGTATAAATGCTAGATGTGCACTGTGTGCAAAAATAATGCTTGTGATTTCAAGAGAGTATAGTTTACCGTCACTGGAGGTCGACATTGCGCCATCTCCACTTCAAAGAATAATGGTATGAAAGTCAGTTGCAGTATGCAGTTGGCGAGTCGTTTTTAAACTGGGGCGTGGACACTTTGGACCGAGGGTCTACATCAGATAGTGTTACAAATCCTTAATTTTTATTTTTATTATTTTGTATTGTCAGATTATTATTGAATAAGAAAAATGGGAATAATTTTAATGGAATTATTAAAACAATTAAGTTACATAAAGTTTGACAAGGCCCTTTGTTTATATTATCTAGTCGGAATCTATCACTTCCCTTGATCAAATGAACTCGATTGAACTGCTAAATATTTAGTGTTACAAAAATCAGACTCCACCAATGGTATTCCTCATGAGATTTTGAGAGTTATTATGGGGTACCTGGAGCAGAAAGGTTTGGAACCACTGCAATAGGCCTGTTAGACCAGACCATGCTACTCTAGTATCTGCAACTGGCCACTCAGACCAGGTTATGTGAATAGAGTATCTGCAATATGCCACTTAGACAAGGCCAAGCCATTCTAGTATCTGCACTTGTAATTAATCAACTCGGATAAAACAAGTGAAAGCCATGTTTAATCTGAATACAAACAGTGTGAATGATAGCAGGTCTTTTAGGTGTCGGTCTCATCTACATGTCACATGTGTGAAGCGAACAGCAGAGGGAGCTCGAGTCCAGCCTCACAGAATGTAGCAACCGCTCAGCATTCCATTACTCCTGGATTTTCATTCAATCATCAGAGCTCCATTACTTCAGTGTCTCATTGTTAGACTTGAAGGTATCACACATTAGATTATATTCAACTTTATTGTTATTGAAGAGTACAAGTACACTACAACGAAATACACTTAGCGTCTTACCAGATATGCATATAGAGGGCAGAACATTTCCAAGTATTTACTATTACTATTATTAAGTTTATGTACATAACCAGTGGAAAGTATAGCTTTCCAATGAAGGCAAATGCAGGACAAATGGCAATACTAAATTTGCAAATGAAGAGGGCAGAAAATTTAAAGAAGTATTAAGTATAGTGTATGATACAAGCGGGGTAATAGTTGTGTGGGTACACATGGCAAATTCTAAATAGCATTCTAGATGTGCAAACAAGGTGAATTGAAGGAGAAAGGTAGCATGTGCAACCGGGATGCAGAGATAGCAGCAATGAGGTCCCCATGTTAGACATGCATATGTAACAACTGAAAAATGCCAGCGTGATGGCAATTCTAAATGTGGAAAGAGGCAAATTGAATGTACAAGGTGTATGTGCAACTGAAATGCAGGGTTAGCAGCGGTGAGGTTCCTGAGGTAGACACTCACCTGTAACAACTGACAGCTTGGCAATGTCGGGGGGGTAGGTTAGTACAAAGTAGTACAAAGGGAGTAGTGCAACAAGGTCCCTGAGAGGCGGGGCAGGGTATGGTTAGTGATGGGTTACAGAGTTCACAGAGTTCTCTTGGCCAAAGAGTTCCGCGAGGTTACAGTACATGGGAAGAAAACGTTTGTTCCTGAGCCTACTGGTCCAGGATCGAAAATTCCTTTACTGCCTTCCTGATGGATGGGAAGTATCCCTGATGATTCTTTTTGGGCTGGAAGTCCACGATGGCAGGGAGCTGGGCACTAGTGATGTGATGGCCAGTTTTCACAACCTATTGCATGACAGTTGCATAAACATGACACAGTTAAAGCACTACCATAAAAAAGAGTGGGTAAAAATTCCTCCCAGTTGATGTGACTGACAGACAGTAACAAATGGCTACAGGAAGTTATTTCAGCCCAAGTGGGCAACACCAGGAGTTGAAGCTATGAAAATAAATGTATTCTCCTCCCGCTTCCAAAACAATGTATACACCACTGGTCCAAACTCTTTCTGAAGCTCCAGTCATGTTCAACGATCCGTGTTATTGGTCTCTTAGTTGATGACATGTTTAGAGTACATTCATTGTCTGTTTTTGTTGGTATTGGAATCCATGCCACCCTATTAACATTGAAAAAAAAAAATGGTCTGGAGTCATACTTATTTGAGCATACATTTATTTTGTATTTTTTGTCAAAGGAAATAAAATGTCCTTGCTCCTCCTAGGTCTATAATTTCTGGTCAACTGCTGTTAGGACAGGTTTCAAGTCTTCTGTAAAACCTCCAATCTTCAACTGGGGACGCTCATGCTTTTTAACACGCTTTTAGCATTAATGCAGGATGTATCATAGAATCATTCGACATCAAAAAAGGGGGCGCTATTTTGCACCTTGTATGAACTGCAGCGGTACAGGTGACCCCAAAACTGAACAAATACAAATCAATGAGTCCTCTAATGATGAAGGTCCCACTACTTCTCACCCTTCCCAAGCAGTAAATGGCCATAATACAGCTTTTTGATGTCTACTCTGAGAGACATTTTGCTTGTCACTGGTGAAGTTTTTGAATTAGTGTGTGATGTGTTTTGTGTGTGCGTGGGTGTGTACTGGACACGCATACTTGTATGTAGCCAAGTTCATGTGTCTTGTGTGTGTGTGTGTAGATTTGATTGTACAAATATATGGAGAAGAGGGGCTGCCAGGAATGAGCTGATTCTAGAGCATTCATGCCCTCAGTGGGAGACTGGTCTGAACCAGACAATAGTCGCTTTGATGCCTCTCGTTATCTCCCCTACTCTGGGTCTGGTCACTGGTCTTTAATTGGGTGGGATGTATGTTATGGTAGCAGTGTAACCTGGCCCTACACCATCTGAGCTGCACTAATCTCAAACAGAGAACCGCATATGAGAAGATTTCCCTGATGACTTTCACAAGTGGACGATTTTATTTTGTATTAGATTGACAGTTTTTATATATTTTTTCATTTGTCCAATAAATGTCTGCTGGGCCAAGTAGGAATCAAAGGTAAAGCACTTCATTACATAAACCAGGTACTTGTAACTGACACATCTTGTCGTTTAAGTTAGATGGTGACCAATACTGCAACATTGACCAAGGCTTAGTTATTTCTCCATCAACTATGGACAACAAGCGAAGCCAGAGCTCTCTTCTGACTCAAGGTAGAAATCCAAGAGGATGTAAACATCAATGTCTAGAAAAAACTTAAGAAGAGGCTGTGAAAGCAGATTTCTGGTAATAACTGATTATCAGCCTGAAAAAGCATCGGATGAAAACATATCTGAAAATTGTACAAACAAGAAAGTATGAAAATCTCTGTACTCAGTGCTGTAAGTTGCTGTTGACGAGAGAGGCTGCTGAATACCATCAATGTAGTTGTATAGTCTACTGCAAACCAAAGGCCTAGGTTGTAGCAATGAACACGGCAGTGCTGAACACAATGGAACTAGTTTTACTGCAAATTTGACACACAGAGAGCCCTCAGTCACCTGAGCAGGTAAGACACAACAGGTCTGTTGGCGTTGCTGTCAATGTGTCATGCATCATTCCCAGAATTCTCCTCTGGCAGGCATACGGCAGGCAGGCAGTAAAGGTCATTCATGACCAAAAACCTCCCCCATGTCACCTCCAAACTGTTAGCAGCTGACTAAAGAGCTGCCATATATAGAACTCAAAACAATGCTAATCTCTGTGTATCATGATATATTGCAATGACAATGGTGTATATAATATAAACACTGCCAAAGTCCCATTAGCTTATGCTCACTGTATGTGATTGTATGTCAACTTGTATGTTTAAATAAATGCATATATGTAAGTATGTGGGTATTTTTAAACAAATAATGAATAAAAGGTTGTGAAAATGAATGAGTAGATGAAAATTTATGAATTTGAATAAATAGTAACTGTAAATTTAAAAGTATGTGTGAAGGTATGAATATGTGTAAATGTACCTAACAATTAATGGTGATTCAGATTCTGAAGCAAATGCATACTAACTTTCAGTGAGCCAAATACTGAACTTAGTGAATGTCAGTACAGGCTCCGCTTTTATGTTTTATTAAGAGGAATAGGAGGGGAAGTTGAGACTGAACCACCTGTCATCCTCAACATTTAAGAATGAAACTACAGTTTCATCGCAAGAGCTCTTCTAATCAGTACAATACATTGCTGTGACAGCTCCAGAGAAACCCAGGTGTTATCAAATGTCAAGCAGCATGTTTTCAGGGATTTGAACCCGATTGCTGTGTTTCAAACTCAGCTGGACAACAACCTTCCAAGTGAAGGAAATTTCCAGTATGTCTGCAAATTTGTTTGTAAGGAACTGATTCCATCACTGGTAAATAGGGCATTTAAAAAATGTTTTCACAGAAGCAACATTTTGGCGTGTCACTGTGAACTGCAGCCAGTCTTTGTGCTTACTTTATTTCAATATAGAGAATGTGTGTAGTAATAATACATATTTTTGACAGAGGGAAAGATATTTCAGATATTTTGCTATTTCTCAAGTTGACTTAGAACTATACAACAGACTAGGTGTACTTCACAAATTCTTGATGTAAGATGAATTGTGATCATATAATGAAATGACAGATGGACTGCATTTGTTTGCTCTCAGAGTGATAATATCTGACTCGTACGCTCTGGGAAATGAGGCTTGCCAGCCCAGGCTATTATGTCAGACAACACTGGTGTGATTTTCTCTGAACTTCAGAGAATGATGCGACGAGGTGCAGTGCATTATTCATAGGGGTGCATAATGCCCACCTGTCCAAATACCTTTAGAACTTGGCAAACAATGTAGAACACATCTAATTTGGACACTATTACATTCTAGGTTATTCTTTGACTATTATTTTTACCAGGTATGTGCTAACAACAGCTTCATATTAACAGCATCATATTAGGAACAATTATATTTATCTGTCTTCTTTCTGCTCAGGGACGGAATGACAGTTTTTCACCTTGTGGGCTCATGGATTTGAACCAGCAGATTTTGGTCTACTGGCTAAATCACGATGGAAGTTGAGGCGGTTGTTTGAATTTGTTCACAGCAGTGCATGTTCAGACTTAACAGTGTGGCAGGGCAAGCTAGCTAACATATTTGCACAAAAAGAGAGCTGTCAGCAGAATTGTCAAGGCTGTATACACTCGACTATCTGCCACGCAAAGTAATTTAGGCACGGATCTTGTTTGTGGATTTCAGTGCTGCATTCAGCGCCGTCGCTCCAAATCGTCTACAGCCCAAGCACAACTCGATGACTGACCCTTTCTGAACCTGACCACCCACTGCTGATTTCTCCTCCGGCAGGCTGACATCAGGAAGGTAGTGAAGGTAGATCATGACCCAAACGTCCTGCCACCTGAGCTGTTTCCTAGTGCTGTGGCCCTCAGCAACCAGCCATCTGTCTTACAGAGTACCAGGTTATGGTCAGCACATGCCTGCTCCAAGCTGTTAACTGTTGACTGTCCACACAGAGAGCTATTAACTCCCTGCACCGAAGTCACATTCTGGAACGGTAAATGTTCGCATGTATTATAAACTCAGTGCTCATATTGCCCTACTCACTATATAAAATATGCTGTGTCAACTTTGTTCTGTCCCTATGTATTGGCTACCAACAGCCACACCATAAAACCAAGTACAATTCTGAAGTTGTGTGAATGTACGATAAATGTGAATAAAGGCGATTGTGGATCTTATTCCGCCACCTCCGGTTCCAGCCCATAAGTGAAATGCGTGGCATGGCCGAAGGTGTGCGTGTGTAAGTCGGTAGGTGTTCACGGGTGCGTGTTGAGTGGTGGTTGTTTGAACTGTGGGTCGTGTGCCTTCAGTGTTGGTGCTTGGTGTGTGTCTCTGACAGCTCATCACGGGCACGAAAGACACACGGCGTGTGGCGGCTGAAGAAGCCCATTAATTCCCCGCTAAGCCTTGGCGTGGGGCGAAATTCTATCCGTGCAGTGTGGTCAGTGGGGCACGTGTGTTTACGTGTGCAGGGACACTTGGTCGGGTTCAAGCGAGGCTGAGAAAATACACATCGGTTTTACTGTACGTCCAAAGCAGCACCTGTCGTTTTTTATCAATCACAACAGAACATGTGACATATCTGATGACTCGGTGTATCCCGGTATGCAGGATCCGTCGTACTCAGAGTGGTGCTCGGCGATTTCTTCTCTGTCTGAAAATGCGTTATGTGTAGTGTGTCCAGATGCAACCAGAGTTCATGAATGAAGCACTGGAAATGTTTTGCATGTTGAAGTGCTCCATTATGAGCTAGCTTGAATAAATACACCTCCGTTTTCATCATTTATTTATTTGTTTAAACTAAAGTGATACCATCCAGTGTAGTGCAATTACTGTAGCTTGTTTTTCTTTGCTCGTTGAACTGTGAGTGAACGGAGGATGGATTGTTGAAAGAATGAAAGGAGTATGGGTTGTTGAAAGAGTGAATGGAGTATGAGATTTAGAAAGAGGGAATGGAGGATGAGATTTAGAAAGAGTGAATGGAGGAAGAGATTTAGAAAGAGGGAATGGAGGATGAGATTTAGAAAAAGGGAATGGAGGATGAGATTTAGAAAGAGTGAATGGAGGATGAGATTTAGAAAGAGGGAATGGAGGATGAGATTTAGAAAGAGGGAATGGAGGATGGGTTGTTTAAAGAGTGAATGGAGGATTGATAGTTGAAAGAGTGAAAGGAGAATGGGTTGTTTAAAGAGTGTTGTTTTTCTTGCAAAACATTTAGCGTGGCTGGAGCAAGCGTTGAAATTAGAAATGATTTCCTTGGTTGCAAAGAATATTTGGTGTTTCTTCCGGTTTTGTGGTCTTAGCACGAGAGCAGAGAGGTTGTTCCTTTTGGGAAGAATGTGTCCATCACACTGTATTTAACAAGATCGTAAGAGCTTGTGATAACAGGCTAATGGCAATTTCAGGAATGCCAGCGATGCATGTAGTTATGACATGTTAGCCCGTAAAACTGTTTTCATTACACCACAAAGTAAATATTAACACATGGCAGAATGTGAAGCAGGATTGTAAGTCAGCTGTGCTCCAAGCCTTCAGGAAACGGAGCAGTATTCAGTCCAGTTTCTTCAGTAGACTGATCTCTGTGGGAAATACATCAGACTAGTAGATTCTTTAAAACTCAATTAATGTATTTTGGGGCAATGTTTGATAATCAACAACTCATAAGGGGAACTACGATTAACCTAACTGAATTGATCTTCGAAGGCTTGAAAATCTAGGGCTGTTGTGCATGTATTTGGACTGAGCCTCCCAGAATGTACTGTGTTCATTTGCCAGTGATAACAAGGCCTTCATTTGCTATGCAGAGGTCCGACTGGATGTTCTAAAGGGAAACACTGAGATGTTTGAACTTCTCTCTAATATTTTCTTATTGGGGTCAACCCAGAAGCATGCGTGCATGTTTGTGTGTTTTCCAGGTTTTTACTTTTCAACAAAGGGGCAGAAAATATATTGGGAATTGGCCTGAATGGTAGTTGCCAGACTTTGCCTTTCTGGTACTAGTTGCACTTATTTATTTTAACATACTGTGGTGAATGATGCAGCTGAAATATAGAGAACATTAAGGTTGTTTAGTGAGGTCAATCTTCAAGTTACTTCAGCAGTAAAAAGCTATGCCAAAATGTTTCGTACAGAAGACTACATCAAGAGATAGGTCAAGCCAATAGCATTTTAATCTGACCCCAAAAGGCCTGGACTGGTATTGTTTTTGGGTTCTACTTTATACATACTAAGTGTATTACTGTATTTACATGTTCAGATGACCAGTGGGATAATAACAGACGGTCTGAGGTCAAAGTCTTTGGGCAGAATCCAGATTACCACAACAAATGAGTAAACTTGGAAAGGGATGATCTAGTGGACAATGGTCAATTGCAGCAGGAGTTGTCAGGCAGAAATTACATAATAGTTATTTCATTTCATTTCTTATCAGTTTGGGTGGAGAGAAATATATTGGAATTCTACATTCTTGTAACCAAAATGTAAAAACATTTCAAATCTTGTAAAAAAGCTTATGTTTCATATGTTCAGTAAAAGAGATCAGATTTGGTCAACACCTTCAGATTTATCTAAAATAATATATTTTTCTCAGGTATAATCAGGGCCAGATTTACAATGTCTTCCAGTGAACACCTTTGTTACATGCAGTGAGTGCATTCTCTGTTGGGTACTTTACTCTTAGTAAATCCCAACAAGAAATGTTGAAACTATGTTATTACTATTGGTGGGACAGCCAAGAAAGTGAGGCAAAAAAGATGACACTTTCAATACACTTTTTCAGTGGGCAGAGACCCAACACTGACAGTATAGGTCAAGCACCATGCCACCACTCTTCGGAGGGATCCTTTTATACAGTGTCTGATGGGGCTTCAGTAGATGCAGCTGTACCCCATCAGGAGCTGCCAACCGCGCTGTCCTCAACAATCTTCCCTTTCACTGTCTGTGGCCCTGCTTCTCCCAGGACTGCAGCCCCTCACAGGCATTGGTTAAACGTCGATACTGCAGAAGGAGCAGCCATGATACAGTATCCCTAAAAAAAAATGAAGAAGACATGTTGTGATGTTAATGTGGCCAGTGTAAAACAAATATTAAATTACCACAAATTAAATTAAGTGTTGAAAACCCTGCCAGGTCTTTGTCACAATCAGTAAGACATGAATAATTGACAGACAGAGCAGCCATGTGATACACGTCGTTGTATATGAAATGCCAAGTGATATCTGTTATCACTGGCAGGCCTGTATCCACCTCTGAGGACCGTGAGGTCATGTCCTCAGCATTTTCTTCAATGTTCGAGTGGAGCAGTGAACTGAAACAAAATTCTGAAGCGAAGATTTTGTAGATTCCAAGACCATCGCTTGCTTGCATGATCGCCATCATGATGATTGTTTGTAAAGTGAAGCCAGGCCTATAGGCAGTGTTCATGGTGTTGTAACATCTTTCCTTTAGCAAAGACGTGTGCAGGTTCTATTTGCCAGCATTGCTCCATGTGATGAAGATTCAGTGCGGGAGAAGTTCCATAAAGTTAGTCAGGCTGCCTTTAAAGAAAGCATGCATGATGGGAACTTGGAGAAATCTAAGATTTTTAACTTTTGTGTAACCAGCTAAATTCATCTCTATCGTCTATTACACATGCATTTTTCACAAAGTGAGATTTTCACTGGGTGTTTACTTAAACAGCATAATTTACGTTTATGATGATCTTTTTCACCTATTTTGCTTCTTTAAAGTAAATTGGGCTTTATTTTTTTCTTCTCTGTTACAGATTATAGCGGACATATCTTTCAGGTATGTCCGCTATTAATTAGAACATGTTGCAAAATCTACATCTTTCAGTGGTTTTGTGTTTCTTATTACTCAGTTCCACCTGAAGAGTTGGCCAGGGCATACAGTACGTATCTACTGGGGAGGGTTCTAGTCACTCCAACTGTAGGTTGATAAATAAAGATGTTAACTAAACCGAAGTGTGATTATGGTACACACTGTTCCTGTGAGAAATTGCTCTGCCAAAACTGGTCAATGTTGATTTGAGTATAACACAAGCTGTAATGTTTTTATTCAGCCAAGTATATCACAGGTGTGCTTACATTCTCTCATGGCACTAAAGTGGCATTACTGATACATCTTTGCTCTCTCATCAGTCTGAATCCTCCAGTGGCCATCTCATTGGTGTTATTGGCGCCCTGCGTAAAAGATGATAATATTATTTGAGTGAGCTTTTGATGAGCTGTGCCAAGCACCTGTCCCTGAACTTCATGTCCCTCAATGTTGTGAAATGATTATCCTTGTTGAAAGGTTCAGATAAAGTGAAACCTTGCAATACTTCGATTGCCATAAGTGAGCAGAATAAAACTGGTCTCTGAAATCTGTAGAACCAAAGTATGTTATTTTGATAGCTCTCAAAGCCCAACTACACTGCCATATCTGTGATAGGAGGACATGTGTACCAAGGTGCAGTACTGACAATGGCTTTAGTATACTACTAGGAATTATTAAAATTGTTTACCCAGAATTGTTTACGGCTGTACTGTAAGGCAATCTCTTAGACCGCTCCACCAATCAGGGGGCCTCAGCAGGATTATTTTCTGAGTATCACCGTTAATATGAGGTTGATGATGATTTGGTGTTAGTCGAAATGTTTGGTATTTTTTTCTCTGATACTGTTTGTCACCTTAAAATCCCTTAGTGAAACATTTTGACTTTCCATTGGTTAACACCAGTTCAAATGACCGATCGATATTTCACATTCCTTGAAATTGTCTCTGCAAATTTGACGTGAGGCCAAAAATGAAAAATGTTCTTCACCTCTATTCCAAAAACCTTTTAGCTGAATACTGAGGCTCCCAAACAGAGCAGTACTGTTTGTGTATTTAGATTAGAGTATGTTTGTTTATGCTTGCAGCATTGCACTAAACATCAGACTTGTGCCCTCTGAAGTGCAGGGTTGCAGGGTTGGTCCTCATTGGTCCCTGGATGAGAGACCAGATGCTGCTAAAAGTGGTGTTTCAGGATCAGCAGCAGGCTCATTTTCCACTGGTGTAAACATGAAATCCCAACAACCCAGGAAAATGAAAGGGTAATTGCGATGCATAGGCTGACATATTTAAGAAGACCTTAAAGAAGTGTGGTTTTACAAATATATTTCACTGTGATTTAGATGATGTGATTTCCAACACTATTTAAGGATTCTTTCTCACAACCTGAGTAATTAGTAAATATTCTTTGCAACTAAGGAAATCATTTCTACATTCTGCGCTTGCTCCAGCCACAATTAGGAAAATAAGCATTCCAATTCAATCAACAAAACCAGACTGTTTCTATAATTGATTGACAAGGTTATAATCGTCATCTCTTATATCAGATTGGAAGCCCAGCGCCTGCTTGAGAACCTGAACTATTCCAAATTAATGTCACTGAATTAATCTGAATCTAGCATCAAGAGCTCATTCTGTGGCCCAAGGATAGTGGGATATATGGCTCTTAATCTAATTTCAATGAGGCAGAATTGGCATCATAAAAAATATCCCAACCAGCAGCTCCCACCGGTACACCCAGTCCAGTTTCTAAATGGCACCGGTAAACCCCGTCCAGTTTCTAAATGGCACCGGTACACCCCGTCCAGTTTCTAAATGGCACCGGTACACCCCGTCCAGTTTCTAAATGGCACCGGTACACCCAGTCCAGTTTCTAAATGGCACCGGTACACCCCGTCCAGTTTCTAAATGGCACCGGTACACCCCGTCCAGTTTCTAAATGGCACCGGTACAC
>JACXGJ010011928.1:0-18900 GCA_016801105.1 Esox niger | reverse complement strand
GGGATGATGCCTGGGTGGGTTTCTCTGGGGCTGATGCCTGGGTGGGTTTCTCTGGGGATGATGCCTGGGTGGGTTTCTCTGGGGATGAAGCCTGGGTGGGTTTTTCAGGGGATAACCCAGACGTATTGTTGAAGCAACCTTCCATCAGCATTGCATATGGTGGACCGACCTGCGTCACATAGTGTCCATGTCACACGCCTACCCCTGAGTGTTGAAGATTTGTTCACCAAAACCTTAAATAATGATGTAATCCCCTTTTCAAATGAAAGCGGTTTACCCCATTCGCTGTGTCCATAGTACAAGTCTAATGACTATTGTACGGCCTTTTCGGCTGACCCCGGACACAGCGCACGTCACACTGCTCATTTCCAATACGCTTTCATGCTGCCACTTGGCGGGTCAAAGGTCATTGATTGGTTGTGTGAAGGGTGGCTGTGCAGTGCTTGCCCTGTGGCATGTGGAAACAAATCGACTCCCGCGGAGATGAGTCAGTCGATGGCCCATGTTACAAAACGATCCACGTACTGTAGTAATGTATACCGTGTAATATCATGCAGTGTCATAAAAATCCCACGTAAAGTAATTGCGTTTTACACTTAATATCACATGCCGTGTAAACAAATCCCACATACCGTCATAATTTATTCAAATTAATACACTATGCAGTTTAATAACCTCTAACATTTCACATCTTATCCCCTGTATTATAAATCCCACGTGCTGTATTGACACATTGCAATTCATACCATACGCCTTCTAGTGACATCCAAGTTAATAACACTGCACGTATGTTACGGTTGTGCATTCATTATTTAATAGGTGGTGGCCCCGGTTGCGATCAAACCCAACTTTCTAAACAACTCCAAAAACTACAAGCCAAGCCTCACTGGTCCAACTAAGCCACACCTCTGTGTCGTGTCATTTGGAGTGAGGTCATTTCGGGGTTGATGATGTGGTCTGGCCGAGGCGGGCAGGAGAGTTACGTGAAGGGTGAGAGCTGCAGGAGAGGGAGTGGCCTATTCTAGCCTTTAGTCAATGTCCTATTTTTAATTAGTGTTCCATGGATCGATTGGCGTTGCTGGTGTTTTGGTTTAGATCAGCTGCTCCGCCCACACAGCACCCGGCTATGGACTGACTGCTGCACAGTAAGGCAGTGTGAAATATGGTGCCCTATTCCCTGTGTTGTGTACTACTTTTGACATGGGTAATTGGATAATAGTGTGCCATATGGAAAGCATCCTGAGATTGTTTTCCTCTTAACAAACCACACAACTAAGGCTCTCTCTGCCAGACCCAGATAGTGTACTTTTTTCTGTTTGTAAGGAACTCAATTACAAACACTCAGAACACCGGGAAGTAAATGTTTCACATTTTAACAAATTGAAATGATGGTGGACTGTTCTCAGAGTCAAATTATAATGACTGGGCGGTGTATGCTTTAACCAAGTGATGCGCTGTCATGTGTGCAGTAATGTCAATTTCTGGAAGCTAACAGAAAAACGAGTCCCTTTATAGCTCCAGCTCTGGCCCTATGGACCTCCCAATATACAGTGGACAGGCCCTGTGACCTGTTTTGTTTCTTCTGAACTCTCGCACCGTCCGTCCGTCTGTCTCTTCATCCCATCGTGTGCCTGCGGTTGCTGTATTTCCTGAGTTGACATCTCTCCATTTTCCACCAAGTGCTGTCAAATGATTCCCTGCTTCACATGCCTCCATGGGCCACGGTCTGTAGACTGAGGGTAGATCAGAGATTCAATATCTGGCATCAGCAGCACATTGATCTACCCCCCCCCCGCTCCCAACCTCCACTGTTTTTATTCTCCCGGCAAAATGGATGCCGGCACCCTGCCACCTGACTGCCACCTAATGGTAATCTACTGCCGACGAAGGCCCTTGGTTGGTAAGAAGACACATGCAGGGAGAGAAAGGGAGCAACTCCTATCTGGGTGTCTCTTCACATTCCAATTGAAGTAGATCTGTACTTCGGGGCTCAAAGTACCTTTTCATCCTGGCCCTTCAGTCAAGGACCTCCAGGCCTGGGATTCCGGGGGGGGCAATTAACTGCCAGGTTGTAGAGAGATCCTGCCCCTCTGGACCCGCTGGCTGGATTTTGGGAACCCCGTGCTATCAGATACAGTACCTCTCGTCCTTTAGGAGGATTACAGTCTCCCTTCTCCACATGGAGAGGGAGACTGATCCCCCCCCATTCCCCCGTGTCATTGCCGTGGCGTCACAAAGGAGAGAGCTGACAGTTATCCCACCGGGGGCTGTGTGAGGGACGGCTGATTATTATGGTCTGTCGTGGTCGTCTGCAGGGCCCAGGGTTGATAAAAGGGGAGCGTTTTTAATGGAATCACTTGCCGCCCCCTCGCCACGTGTGCCGTTATCTTAAAGGAACATGACGCCTGACCTCTTCCCGGCCGGAGATTCTGTCTGAGTACCGAGGATTAGGGCAGGCATGTGAGCAGGACCGTGGTCCGATTGAGGGCAGTGTAGCGATGGCCGTTATTCACCTTGCTCTGTTCAGATGGCCGTTTCAGCCCGTGTGATCTTTGATGCAACCTCCCACCAGCCGTTCAAAGGGGAATTTGATTTCGGATTCCGGTGGGGGGGGGCGCGGGGGGCGCATGGGTACAAGGGCATCAGTACTTCGGGGGCCTTTGCCGAGTGTAAGTGCTGCCTGTTTTTGCGGCAGCGAGAACGGTATGTTATTCTACAGAAGGAACAAACGACGATTATTATGCAGCTGAGTAATGTTTTTAAACTTTATTTGAGGAAAAATAAAATATTTGTGCGTGTGAAACAATTGTGTTATTAGTCATTTCAAAAAGTCCTATTTTGGGGTTAAGGAATACCACACAGTAATAAGCTAGATGATCGCCATGGTGTATCCTTTCTTTAAATTCTGTACACACTGGATCTACTTCTTGGACAATCTGGAGACGGCGTTTCTCTTTAGTTCCCACAGGCTTCTGTGACGTCTTCGGGTCGACCCGATCGATGTGCTCTCACTTAGCCTGCCTGCCGGATAATGTACATGAGTGACGTGGTGAAGATATCAGAGACAGGACTGCCTTCCATATTGCATGAGGTGCAATGTAAACTGATTTGTTCAACTGCTTGCGCATCTGTCTTTCCGTGCTCTCCCTTCCCCTGGTATTTTCCCTGATCTAGCACCTCCTATATTCTGACAATGCGAATGGATTATTTTTTTTCTTCTTTGTCGACCAACATGACCTGTCAGACTCTGTGTTTTTGATATACAGTAGGTCTGCGTTCACCCCAACAAGGTTTTTTCCGATTCCAGAGCTCATACTCGGAGACGTGTTGAACACCAGTGTTTCTCTAAATTGAATTTCCTCCCAGAAGCCTTCAGCTGTTTTGGTACTTCCATCAGTGCTGTTTTCAGCGCATCAGCGTTTTGTCTGAACATCGCTGTAAACACACTTTAGAATATGATTCAGCATGATATTACTTAGTACATTTTCCCCCCTGCATTATAGTGTCTAGATGGCTTACAATAGGCCAAATAACAACGTTTATCAAGCAATAAATTCATGTTACCTATGCACTTACATAAATCTGAATTGTATGGCAACATGTGTGTGGCGGCCATGTCTCATTGCTTTCACCAACCTTCTCCAAATATTGATTTGACGACCACCGATCTCGATGATATACATTTTTTTTTCATTGTTTTTTTTGTTTATTACGGGGGCTTAAGATTCGAATAGTTTTGTCTTGTGGTGGGCAGCAAATCTATGTGAGGTTCTTCGACGACCTCCAAGGAAAGCAAACGAGGACGGTGAACTGCAGAGGCGCTCAGTCTTGGCCTTGATGGATGAAAGATGCAGTAATGGCTTCCGCATGGGATTTCTCACTACGCATTTTCAAGCACGTGCTTTAGAACAATGGCGAGCTACACAGCCTGACTATATCTTGCTTTTTCTACATTATACCAGTGCAATGTTTTTATGGTGTCTTATTGTTGATACCTAGTTTCCAACACTGATTATAAGTCTGTGGGAGGAAATGGAAGTGAGGAGTTGAATATCAGGTGTGTCTGTGTGTTGGTGTGAAACATGTGCTATGACCTCGCGTCTCATGTCTAGAGCAATACAAGGTGGGCAGCATGTTATTATGGGTGGGGGGGGCATTTATTATTTTTTTTCTTCATCATGCAGTTTCCATGGCAATGTCCATTTCTTTGATGACAGTCTGACGGTCTAGCAGGTCTTCGGTGAGCTGTTTGGGAAAAGGCTCCGGTCTTGCATCGTTAGTGAGACAATGTACTGGGAGACGACCACCCTCATTCCCTCAGTGATGCCACTGTACTCACTGTGGACCGTCACGGTGGACAGTTCTGGCAGTGCTGGATCCAGTACGGGTGACGCCTTTGTTGGTTTATCCACCCCGAAGAAAGAGTGTTGCCCGTCAGCACTTTTCCCTAATTGAACATAATAAACAAAACTAATTGTGACGCAGTGGATTAGCTTCGTACTAGGATATTAGCACACAGGATACCAACATCATGCTATTGAGGTGTATGTTTTTCAGTCAATAGTTGGCTTGAGCCCCATTGCAGTCTGGACTGCAGACCATGGTGATTGTGGGAGTACAGATGACGGGAATGTCTCAGATCTTCTAATCCAAATCTACAAGAATCATCCGAACCTGTGACCGCTAGGTCCTTTATTCAGTTATTCAGTTTGAATCACCCTTTCTGCCAACAGAAATGGGGAATAAAAAAAATTAAATAAAAAATAAAAAATAAGCGCCATCCTAGAACATTATTTTTCGCCAACCTTTTTGCTGGTGTCTTTCCCTTTGGATGGCTCAGTCATCGCATGTGTTTTCTAAAGCATTTGCCAGGAAATACAGTCTTAAAGTTCCTCTTAGCAGCCTGAGTTTAGTTGCCCATGGCTGCTTCCATGGATATCCATTCATCATGTGTCTTTTTTTTATGTCTTTCCGCTTCCTGTTATGGATGGCTGTAGTACTTGCCCAGCCTGTTCCTTCATCATGTACCTGCTTTGTTTGTCTGTCTGCTTTTTAAAATGGCATATGGACCATATAGTTGTGGTGGGCTGTTTTGGCTGATGAATCCACAAAATCGTACAGGAGCACCGCATATGTTTTGTGCCTTTTTGACATTAGTCTGCTTCGTCTTTAATGAGCAGCTTCTTTGGTTGATTACCACCACTCCTCTGAATGTCAACAACTTGTAGTCCGCTCCGGAACAAAACGGCGGTTCAGTTTAAATTGAAAAATATTTCCCTACCACACAATAAGGACCATTTATTGTCTTTTGCGATTTCTACAAGATTGTTATTCATTTCGTCTGAGGCTTTTAGAGTTGTTGTGTGGTGACACATGTGTTTTATGTTCTGCCCAGCACCGGCGGTTCAGCTGTGGAAAAACCCCATCTCTCGTCACCTGCTGGTCGGCTCTCTGCTCCATGATCTGTCTACATTCTGGAGACAGAGAAAGTGATGATGGTGTTTTACATTCTAATTGGTTGTTTCCACTCCGACCCTGAACGTTTGACTTCGTGACTGGCACTTCCTTGTCCTCTCCAATGGCAGCGCGGTCGACTGTTGAGTTTTTTTTTTTTGCGTGAAAATCAAAGCCAATTCAGAGAGTTCAGCAGAATTACACCATGTGGGAGTGACAGTGGAGTGGATCTGTCAGCAGCTCACTGCCACCACGGCACAAAACTCCTACTGCTTCATAGAAGAACCTCAACAAGTCCTGGTTTTATTTCTCTCCCTGATTGGTTGATGTCTCCGTTTCCCTGTGTCCTCATTACTGTTCGCACGCTCAGAGCAGCTAGTCGCCCTTCCTCACCCACCCTCATTTTGGTCGGGCCTTTGTGGGAAAGTTCCTAGGGTTGCTCTGGCTTTCTTGTCTCTGTTTGTCAGAGAACAAAGACGAGAAAGCTGTAGTTTTAATAGTTAATGCCATTTAAAGGAGTAGTAAAAGTGGAGCCGGTGAGTGAAATAGGGGTCCCTTTGCCGGCGAGCAAAAAAGGGGTCCCATGTCATCAAAGCCACTCACTTTCAAATGTCATGTTTCATGTGTAACTAAGGTGTGATTGAGATTCTACTTGGTGTTTACAGATAGAAACAACATTACACATCTACCCCAGAATGTGCATTCGTTCTACTGTACTTTGTACTCGACTATTCTCAGTTATAATGTACTTTACTGCGATTACAAAAGTAATACATTTAATTTTTTTATGTTTTCAGTACTTTGGAGTGTGCAATGAGCCCCTGATTAATACAGGGAATTTTCATTATTAGTAGTGTTAGTGCTAATCGTGTCATTGGGCTGCGGTCTAGAGAATTGTGCTCCACTGGCCTGTAATTCCCTGTCCGAACTTGTGAAACATTTGGTCTGTTTTGTGCTCAATAGAATAGCCAGTGTGAAGAACAAAACCCTAATGTGAATGAGAACAATTACATTTTTCCTTCTGCTTTTGTGTTCCTTGTGATGTATTCAGGGTTTGTTGCCATGAAAACCATGATATTGATTTGTTTCATACAGATGAGTGACCCATGATGTCATTTTGTAACCAGGTGTTGATCCAACTACTGTACTGCTGGGCCAATAACCAAAACTGATTTCTTGAAACTCAATGCATCATTAAATTGGCAAGTTTCAGTTGTTTTTGGAAAATGTCATGAAAGCATGTGGCGATTTTACCCACATTCTGTTACCAACCTTGACATCGACACTGTTCTTCGTGTGAATGTTTTTTTGTGAAGTAGTCTGTGGAATTTGTATGGGAGAGAAGTGCGTAGATTTGTATGTTTTGCAATCAATGGTCTTTATTTGACATCTTGTTGTTGTCTGGTATTGAGTTCACCTTGTGTAGACCTGCTTGATTTAAAAAGAAAACAAACGTCGTAAATCTGTTCCCAATTTTGCTCTCCGCATTAGTACAAAACCGTAAACAAAGGGAAAACTTGTAACGCTCATGCTTCATGAGGTACTACATGGTAAAATCATCATAACGTTTAATAGGATCTAGTTTCAAACACAACAAAGTCCCCTGCGGGAACTCAAACACTTTTTCTCACAGCGTGTCTACTGCATCAATCATGTATAATAGCGTTCGTAATTTCTTTTGTAACGCCAGTTGATGACATGTGATGAGGTTCGCTTTGAAGGTGTGTATATTGAGATTGTCTGAGACCGTTCGGTCAGTCTTGTTTGAAAAGTTATGCTCTATGGTGATGAACTAGGAGATCAACAACCGCGGTTGTTTTATCCACTCCATCCTCAGGCCTTTTTTAAGTTCCATTCTTAGGGTCTGTGAAATAAGGCGCTCAGACAGGGCGAGCGAGGACTGGTGGTCCACATTAAGGCTGTGGGACGTCTGGCCTCACAGGAGGCTTCAGCTGGATTGAAAAGTTTTATGTTTATTTGGAGAGGGAGAGTTTCATTTACATTTACTTCCCCATCTGTGTCTTTGCAGGTTTTACTTTACTACACGTACACATGTTTTGTTGACCAGCTGTTGCTTATCATTACAACCAGGCTATAAAATTGAATCTGAGGTGCCGAGCCACAGAACCTGAATAGGGAATCATTGGTACTTGACTTTGTACTGAAATATATCTACTAATTCCTTTGAGTTCATATTTTTTAATGTTGCATACAAAGTTATTAATCAACAAGATTGGGGCCCTTTCCTATGTTCTACTGTACTGTTCTCTACAGACATTTGCCACTGCTTTGACTTCCTGTTGTGGCCAACTCCATTACATTCATTCTTATACAGAGTGCTCTTTCTCCATTACCGGTCACTGAATGTTTGCAGCAGAAAGAATATCAAATTGTGGAGACCTAGTGTATATTAGTGACACATCTCACTGTATCAAAGCAATGAAATGCCTTGTTTGGACCAAAATTAACACGCAGCACTCCTTCAATGGCATTGGGCGAACATATTCTAGCTAGGCTCAACAGTGTTGTCCAGATTACAAAAACGTTGTGATAAGAACACGATTTGAGGTATTACCATACAAAACAAGGTCAATGCCTTGCCTAACTTCCGTATGTTGAATGGAAGTAAGTAAAAGGTTAGCGACAGTAACGGAGGTGGTGTTTCGCCTTATTGTATCTCACAATCGTTGGCTCTCTACACACTAGCCTTTTGTTGCCGCCTCAATCTGTTCGACAATTCATATTATTTTTCTTCCTCAATTGTCTGGCCCATGGAAGAATCCAAATAAACCTGCTGACTTTGATTGGCAGAGTTGTTGCTCTCTGGATAGACCATTAAGATCGTCTATTGCCCTTAGCAGACGGTTTGGCCGTTTTTCTTTCAGCAAGAGATGTAAACACATGCAATATGAATGAAGCTGTCGGACAATAGTGGCAAAGAGAACGAGAGCATGAAATAAAATGTGTATTTTTAATACAAATGGCAATCAGCTGTCACGTTGGGTGTCAAGCCGTTGGTGGCCGCAGGCTGGAGGCAAGATCGGTCTCCTGTCTGCTGATGGTGCTAATTAATAGACTCTAAACGCCAAGCGCTGGTGTTTTAGAAACGCTGAAGTGCCTGGAGTAGCCTGGCTGAAATTAGCGCAGCAGGAAACTGACAAACGCCGCGGGGCGGCGGCGGCAATGAGCGTCTCCCACAGGGATCGGAGGTCATCTTTAATTGCCTCTTGCCATGTGGAACTGAAGTCTGCACTGATGTGTCCAGGCCCTGTGTGCCATAGCTCCTCATCACCTGTAGAAGTCAGCCGACTGGTGACACCTAAGCAAATTCCTGAGCGTCAAACGGATCGGCTGCCTCCCTCCCGCAATTCATGGCAGTCGTAGGTGGATTGGTAGCCAACAGCCAGTTGTCCACAAAGACATTCTTGGCGTTTTTATGACTTACGTACACCTCCCAGTGTCCATCTCCTTAGCCATGCCATCTTTGCTCAGACGACGCCCTCTGAACTCTGACTGTGCTTTCGTCTTCTGTGTTTCCTGTTGTGTGTTTTTCTTCTCTCCATCCATGGCCTTGTGTGCCGGTGGGATTTCTGGTACACCCCAAAGCTGAAACCTCTAGATGGGAACTGAGGTTAAGCAATTTTTCGTCTGCTGTGATTCAGTGGATGGTGCCGTTACGGGGTGATGCCTTCTGTGGGCTCTGTACTGACAACTTGATGTTTTATACGAATGACAAACTCTGGTTTCTGAGGAAGATTTTTAGTTGCAATCACTGGTTTGCGGGTGTTTTACACTTTTACAAGTCCATATGGGAAAATGTGTGCATGAACGAGCTAACTGTCATTCTGGAAGAGACTGTCTGCTAGCTGGACAATGTTGAAAGGTATCAGAAAAAGTAAAAAAAATTGTCGATCTGTTGCTGAGGTGGAACAATGTCAGGTGACTTTTAGAGGTATTGTTCACTAAAACAGAAGGCCATGTTTTAGGTCATGTAGTCGGGATTGGTCTGAATCTAAAAAAAATTTAACCTGCAAAACGCACATTCTTCCCTTCAGGTGAAATGTCTTTGAGCGTGCTTGTCGACGCTTGTGACTGGCTTTGTGTCTGTCTGTACGTGTGCGAGTTGGTGTGCGTTTGTGAGGATGTTTGTGAGTGCCTGCATGGAATCTCTCAGCACTTAGCTACCCCCCCACCCTCCCGCCAGAACCTCACAAATGGGAATGTGGTTTTTCACTCTAAGACTTCTAGTTAAAAAGTCACATCCCATCATGGGAGGGAAAAAATGCTTTCATTAAGGAGGCTCAAACACATGTAGGCCACTGTGTTCTCCACAGCAGTGTTCTCTGCTATCCCGTTTTTTTTGTGTGTGTCTGTGTAGGGGGTAGGATGCCATTTGGGATGTACCCTTCGTGATCTAAACACTGGTGTAGTGATGTTGGAGAGCCGTGCAGTAGAAACTGTTTGGGGTGTGTTCATACTTCTCACTTTGGCTCCATGCGTGCGTGGAGATGAAGGGAAATGGTGAAGTCATCCCTGTGTGTGCGTGGAGATGAAGGGAAATGGTGAAGTCATCCCTTCTATGTGTATGAGTGAGTAGTATCGGAGTCACCCTTGCTGTTGTGAAGCGTGCACCCATCCTGCCTTCAAGGGACCATAATCCTTTACATTTGTGTGATTCAGATTTGTACTTTCCTGTAGCTCATACTCCTGACTCCTACATCAACCCCCTGCCGGCAATCCGACCGGCACCCTATACGCTACGTAGTGCCCTATGGCACAGCTCATTGAGCCCTGGTCAACATCAGAGCACTACATAGGGAATATGGTGCCATTTGGGAAGCGTGTTTGGGAAAGGACTGCGGTTGGTTTTGTGGAGTGGCTTGGTAATCACTGGAAGAGGGGAGGCCACTTGAGTTGTCTCCACTGCCTCCTTGGGAAAGATTTATTGGGTCACCTGCTACAATGCGATCATTAGCGGTCTGCTGCTGTCATGCTGGGCGAGCACTGTCATGGGCGTTTGCTCAAACTGCCTCGCTAGCTTGTTTGGATATCGGCTGGACAGGACTGACCTGTCTGAATGCTTGCTTTCCCTCCTCTTCTCCCTCCTGGCTTCCTCCCCTGGCTGGTCCGAGGACACTCTGGCAGCCGGAGTGTTGGCTGTGTCCAAAACGGTACCCTGGTCCCTTGTCGTCCCTTTCGGTCATGATGTATAGGGCTCTGGTTGAAGCTATTGCACTGTCAAGCATGTACTGTTCCATTTGGGACGCTGGCAGGGAGTCGCGAGTTGGAGGACGGGATGAAACTGTCTCATTATCGCAGGCTTCCTCTTGGCTCTCGTCCAAGCCTGGCCAAAGTCTGGCTCCTCCGGACACAAGCTGGAACACCTCAGCTGTCACCTCTCTTGCAGTCTTTGTCTCCCTTTTTCTCTCTGTTGGTCTGTCGGTCTCTCTGTCGGTCGGGCTCGGTCTATCTTTTTCAATTCATTTCATTGGCATGACACACGTACATATTACCAAAATACAATCGCAATAATAACACATTTTTGTTCATTATTATGCTTGCCTGCTCTTGCTACCTATTTTTGTTCTCATTCTCCTTTTCTCCCATTCCTTTGTTTTGTCTGTGCCTCAGCTATCTTTTTCTATTTGTCAGAGACTGGCCATAAAGTGCCCTGTCACTTTGGGCCAACCACCAAAAACATTATTCTTTAGAATGGGAGCTCGTCATCAACCTCCAAGGTACCCCAGATGGGCACCCCTCAGAAACATTAAAACAGTTAATCACATCGTCACACACCAATTAAATAACACTTGGTCTCTTTTTAAAGAGCTGTGTATGCTGCTGGTCCTAATTTCGCAGCCTTCTAATACCGAACACGTCTCCTTTTATGAACAGCCAAATAAGACTGGCTGTCATGTTGTCTGTTTTACATGAATTGTTTAAAATTCTTTCCCTGATGACTGGGGGTATTTACATCAAACCTGTTTTATTGTTAATAGACTGATGTTGCGTTGCTGCTTTCAGTAGACTAGTCCCCATTATGTCCCCATTTCCTTTGTGTATCACTGAGTTCAGACAGAAGAACCTGCAATGAGCAAAGTACAGTACCGATCCCCCCAAGAAAGGAAGCCCCGAACCTTCAGGTGGACGAAGGGGTGGTTGGTGGTTTCGCACCTGCATGCTAGTAAGACATACTAGCATTAGTATTAGCATAGTCAGTATGAATGTTGTGACATGCGTGATCCCTGGCATCAGCTGATACGTCGCAGACAAATCACCACCTGGTTTTCCTATCTTAACTGGCTTATTCTACGTTTAACCCATTTCAAACGGTATGTGAAGCCAGATCTGGTTGCACTTCATGAACAATGCATGATGGCCTTACAACACACGTCCTTCTCCGAGTCTATTTTGGCTACCTACCAAACAACTCCTGATTTATTTGGCCTATTTAGATATGGACCTCCAGACTGCCACTGTTCGAGGAGTAGGCTGATTAAATGCTGAAAGGTGCATCTGTTAGCTTCGATGTTTATAATGTGGCAGTAGCTTGGCACTGCGACAAGCACATGCAGTTCCTCACCGCTCTTTTTCACACCCTGCCTTAGTTTTGTTTTCCTTGGACCTGAAGCTAGCTGGTCAGAGGCTGTACATCAGAGAGTGAGACCATACCTGGATCGTATACCTTCGAACTCTTTTAGTTTTTTGAGCTTTTCTACTACTTCTAGAGCAAATGCTGAATGTATTTGAATGCTTTTGAAATGGTATTTTAATCCCTGGTCTGGGGAAAAAAAAGCGCTCGGAGACGTTTTCTTTCCAGTCTTCGTTTAACTAAGCATCATGCTGCTTTATCTTTCAGGGCCAAGCCCAGAGTGCTGGCGATGAACGATTATTTTTCTTCCAAGGAGTATTATATGTATATTTTTTTTTTTTAGAGGAGTGTACATCAGGGTTGTCTTTGAGGGAATGAAATTTGTTCGAGGTCACTGTGAGGGGATTGCACCAGGACAGCACTCCATGTGCAGCCAGCAGTGCAGATGATGGAATTGAGAAGTACTCCGCTGCTACACACACACACACACACACACACACACACACACACACACACACACACACACACACACACACACACACACAGATAAGTGCCCCTCTGACAGCAATTATAACTAAGGTATTGGTTTTGGGGATGACTAATTTTGTTTCCTACTTCATGACTCCATCTTGGACAATATCTCTTTGTTTCCATGGCGCGGTATGTCATTGTTCTGGAACCCTTTTGACAATAGACCTCCTCTTAAAGTAGACTAGAAGAAAATAGGCCTCTTGAACTGAATTGAATGACTACAGACCTCTTCCTGAACCTGACTAGATTACAACAGACCTGCAGAACTGGACGAGATGACAGCGGATCTCCTCAAGAACTAGAGTATATGAGACGATGCACCTACTCCCCAAAAAGCAGCGGTGGCACTACAAGGAACTCAGAAATCAGCATCAAAACCTCTTGAGCAGAGGTACTCAGCACTCCTCAGGGACCCCCGATGGTTCCTTGTGTTTGATCTGTCCCAGATCTAGCACAACTGATTCAGATATGTCAGTTAATCAAGTCCCTGATTAGTAAACCAGGTGTGCCTGTTCCGGGCTTCAACATAATTGTGGGACATCTGGGGATCCCTGATGAGACTGTTGAATACCTTTTAATGTTTCAATTCCATAGCAGAGATCATGTAATCAGAGGTTTTTCTTTTTTTACAAACCAAGTGCATTGCCAAAACTGTAACAGTGCTATTAAAACTACCAACTATCATGTGAAAAAATATTTCATAAAAGTTCCTGGAAAACCACTGCTATATTGTTTGATCAGAGTGCTCTAGGGAAAACGATTTTGATGTTTTCACGTCGGCTTTAACCTCACTACAGGCCCACTGCTGTATATCCAATGTTTAATCTCCATTTGTCTTTCTGTGGTCTATAGAAACCAGCACTGGCATGGCAGCAATATGCTGGAGCAAAAGCGATGCCCTTGGATTAGGGTAGGTGAAGACTTAAAATGAAGAGTAAACTAATTTGATTTGTTGATGAGCATTGTAGGGTCATTGGTATTCCTGTCAGTAAAATCAGCGATGCCTTTTAAGGAGGCTTCACTACTTTAAGTTCAAAGGTTGATTGTAGGCGTTTTAAGGTATTTGTTCAGAGTTGGCCGTTTGATTTAATCACCAATTAATGTGGAATAGACTGTATTGACTTTGATCCAAATGCCTTCATCGCAGCAGGAATTGTAGCTGGTTATGACATGATATTGATAGACAATAGAAAGTGATACATCAACAGTGGAATATGCTTAGCTGCCAAGGATATATTCCATAATGCACTCATTATCCTTCTGTCAAAGACTTTCACTGTCTAATTGTTCTACCGAGGGCAGGACCCCAACTGAGCAGAACCCATCGCCTGCAAACAAAATGGCCCCCATTCACTTTCTGTCATCTGTGGTGTTGTGTTCAACAGTAGTTGACTGAGTAGGATCACATGGGACCAGTTTGCACTGAAAGTGGACAGATTGCAGAGAAGCTGCTGGACAGGATGGGGGGTGCAGGGTATGTTTACCCTACACATGTTCAATCATCATATATTACCCAGGAGAGACTGAAGCAGACTGGAGGCAAAGAGTCCACTGGCGTGTGTGTGTGTGTTTCTCCCTCCCTCCATCACCCCGGCGGATGTAATTCATATTCTCATTACCAACTCTCGGCAGTTCTGACCTTGAATTCCTGATTGTGCGAAGGCGTTAATCGGCTATAAATTACTATCATTGCGTTAAGGAAGGCTGAACGAGTGTGCCGGAATGGCTTTCCGTCCTCTTATGTCGTTTCTTAGCGCCGCTAGCAGCCCTTGTGTACGACAGCCAAATCCAAACCAAATCACTGAGACATGTTGTCTGCGACGTGGTATTTAATAAGCCAAGAATATTGGTCTATTTTGCAAGTTTCAGTCGTGCGCTGATTCATTGTCTTGGTTTTTTCCTCGCTTTGAGTCGACCATGCCCGAACAGACACGATAACCTAAAGAATGATCATTAAATATTCAGAAGCGTTCCTTCATTCTGTTAAAGTGTGTGTGTTGTGTACAGACACCAGAAGGCTCATTGACATCCTACTGTGATGAATGCTACTGAACTGTAATGTAGCATGTTGCTAAGAATTTGATTTTCCAGCTCTGTTAGACTTTCGTAACGTGAGTACCAAGGGGTATCCAATCTCTTCCAAATTTTATTTTCGTGGTTGACATTTTGTAATTCAGTCCTACCGGGGCAACAGTGGACAGTCCAGTAGGAAGTCTGCAGTCTGGTGACCCGGGTCACACAGCTGGAAGCTGTTTGGACTGGCATCTCTACGGAGATCACACCCAATAAAAGTGCAGAGTGTGCCCCCAGAAATCTTGACCCCCCCCCCCCGTCCTGTCCCGTCGTCCCGCAGCCTGGTGCCCTGCTGCAGAGTTCAGATCGACAGCCTAACTGCTGGCTAGAGAAGGTGTCAGATGGAGGTTACGAGGTGATGTGAGGTGAGAGCTGAGATCTCCTGGTTACAGGGACATATTGTGCTCCTCTACGGCACTGTATTTTTAGCGGCAACGCAAGCATCTGCACGTTTGTTGTTAATATCTTATCCTAATTGGACCACACCCCCATTTATAAGTGTCCCAAAGCTGAGGGAGTGAAAATGATTGAGGGTGTAGGGGCTAATTAGACCCTCCAGTGATCCCTCTTACTGAGTGTGCTGTAATGTAGCCTCCATGAGCAGAGTGGAATCCCATAGGGCACCTTGTAATCTTGGAGCTTGTGCAATTTAACACAAAATAATGGATAGGTGTGCCAAATTATATTACTTGTGTTTTTATTGGTTTTTGAGACATGACACGCTTGAAGTAATGAGGTACCTTTTAGATTAAATGTTTTACCTGTTACTGAGTTTTGTTCTGTCTAAAACAACAGGAGTGATTTAATTTTAATTTCATGCTCATTTTACTATTAAATACATTAAAAGTAGAACATTCATGAGTTACGAGTCTGTCGAAGTTCATGGGTTTATAATTGATTTATTTTGTGATTTAATATGCAAACCACTTAAGTTCGTTTAAGGTGAACTTATTCCGTCTGCTCAGAGAGTGCATTTAGTCTTACCAAATTTACAGGAATTTCATGTTTTTTGTTAGTGGGCATAGATTACCCTTTTATTTACTCTCGCTTGTCACAGGTCTGGATTGCCCAGCTATGGTGGGCAATATCATACTATAATGAGATGTTTGCCATCGGGAGCACGGACAATATTGCAGAGACGAAGAGCCATCCATTGTGATTGCGACGTTGCTGATGACAAGTGGGGTAATCAGTCAGCATCTTCTTCATCCTTACAGTCTAAACATGTCCCGTCTGCAGGTCATACCAGCTACTTGATAGTTTAAGTGTCTCCTGGGAAACCATCCGTTCCATAACATGAAACTGCAGACCAGATGTAGTGATGCTGATGATGTTGAATTTTTGAATAGGTGAAATTTGGTGGAATGGCTGAGGTAACAGTGTAACACTACGGGGATCTGTGTCGTGGAATCATTAAAAACTTCTTGGTCTGTGTGATGTATCATGGACGTAGTCTCCTTGGTTCACTCGGCTAGCAGGGATTCCGCTTGGTTTCCATTCATTAGCGGGAGGCTATCAGCGTGGTGCCGAAATCTTGCGCCTTAACGGAGTGCTGTATGTACGTGTCTGTCTGCAGCTGGAGGATAATATCACACAGCTCAACAGGCCCTAAAATCATATCATATATGTATGAAATGAAATCTTTTTGGACTGTTCTAATTGCGATTGTAACTGGTTTATAAAAGCAAAAAGGCACCTTCGGGTGGGGGTTTGTTGTGTTTTGCCATTATAACAAGCTCTTAATCATGGTGTTTTTAGTCAAGTATGCTTTCAAATTAAACCTCAAAATGGAGCTGGTGTTCTCTGCACATCTTCAACAAAGATCCAGAAATGGTTAGGTAGGTTACAGCCGTTCTACCCTACAGCTAACAGCCATCACAGGGACACATCCCTTTAAACCACAGAAAGCTGTTGGCATTGCATCCCGTCCAATGGCAGTTTCCAAGCTAGAACCTTTCCGTGATCTAGTTATCAATGGCTGAACAGGCCTTCATTGTATCTTATTAAACAAATGGAAAGTACATTTTGGTTGTTTTTGACGGGACGGGTGGCGCTTCAGGTCTCTACGCCGCCGCTATGGCAACAGAACCAAATGCGTCCGTTGTAGCTGAATGGTCAGTGGACATGAGTAGGGCTGGGCAGTGTGGAGGGAGGAGTAGAGCGAGTGTCTAGACAAACGGTTGTGGGCCTCAGAGGAGTCGGGGGGGGGGGCCAGATTGAAACGGACAGGTTCGTTACACAGCGGTTCAGCACGCACAATCCTGCCAGGGCGCTGTGTCTCTGGCTATCTGCTCAAGGACGACTGACCGTAACGTTAGCCAAAACGATCTGGACGCCGCCGCTGCTCTTTGCTCCTCAGTCCCGTCAACCCACGGTGCCTTGGGAGATCAATGGTTGTCAGGATACAGCCGCCTGTAATTCCCCTGAATAACATTTTCCTCGTCTGCAGTAATCCAAGGGGTTGGGGGTGTCTGCTCTTTGTTGTACAACCCCCTGCCAGCTCCGGACCCTTTATCTGGGGACTTGAGGGGTCTGGGGTCATTATTGGGATTCAATCTGCATGTGGATGTACCCTGCTTTGCCGCTTCTGTTCAAAAGCACCTGGGCCCAGGAATTAAGCATGGCGCTGTGGGACCGGAAAGTGCAAATGGCAGGAGTTCTGGCGCCGTGTTTGGGTCTGAGCGGCGAGTTGCATGGAACCTGGCGTGTACTGCGCGGAGAGGCGCAGAACTGTTTTATATTCATTTGTTTCTCCAACGACGGATTTGCGACACGTGTCTCAATGTAGTGAAGCGTTATGACATTCTGACTTGAATGTCATTGTGCAAGAGGGTCAGCATTAGGGCTCCTTTTGTAATGACTTGATGAGCACATCAATGATTTTTTTTCTTGTTGCCATGACAAATATCTTTTTATCAGAAACCTCTGTTGCTTACATTTTGCTCTGATTTCAGAGATCACAGCACCACTGATGAAAGCTTTACAGGCTCTGCTCCCTGCTCATTCTTTTCCCTTCAATAAACCTTTGATACATTTCTCAGGCCTCCCTCGGTTGTTAATGTCCATTATTAGTACATTTGGAGCCAATTAGCGTCACTGCTGTTTGTCAGAGTGAGTATGGGGGGGGGGGGGCACAGTGCCCCTCGCTGATTTACGCCTCTGCCTGTCCTGGTAATTAAACACTACAGAAAAATGGAGGATGTTATTGATTTTTCACCTCTTATGTGGCAAAACAATTGAAATGGAATATAGAGTGACATCAGTAATGTAATTGATGTTCACCATTCCAGGAGGCCGCTCTCTCTGATCACTCTCAATTCATGTTCTCCTGCTTAGGAGGCATGCATTAGTAACTCCACAACTGATGACCTGTTTCAGTGTTGAAACTCCCAAACAAATACACGGTGTGTGTAAAGATGTGAAATAGGAGAGGAAAATGGCCATGAGCAGCTAATCGCTCCTCTCACCTCCAGGGGATCTCTTAATATAGGACACAGTGTCCTTCTCGCCATTATTTTTCCTAACAGCAAACCAACTTCTGTTTTCCCGGAGCCAGGGTAACCTGGTTGGCACTGATGTTGTTTGGTGGAATCACTCAGCACTCAAATCTATACTGTGAAATTTCCACCGAAGATCACAGGGGATCCAATTAGCATTTCGCAGATCTGCCGGCTTCATCCATTTCACGGCGGGGGGGCGGAGCGGATGGAATTTGTAACCCCAGTGCCCCGCCTTCCCCATGTGGTCCGGGCCCGCCACCGCCCCTAATGGGTGGCCATTACAGAAGCGGTTGGCACTGGCTGGTAGTCTGCCGACGCCGTGTTGTCAGGGGACATTCTGTAATGGTTGACTGAGGGTGTGTTACCACGGTGCTGGGTGGATAATCACCCCCCACCCCTGCCCCAATTCAACACCAGGAGAGTGAAGGCAGGGAATGCGTGTCAGCAAAATGTTAATGTTGTTTCTCATTACTGCGCCCAACCGAAATGGCATGTGAAATAAACCATGTTGTCACCTCGGCGCCGTGTAACGGTTGCAGTGCCGGTCGTCATGCGACCGAAGGACTAAAATGTGTGAGTGATGTGGGTCGTTTCTAAGCTCACGTCCAGGTGTGCTACATTTCCACCTCTTTCATCACATCACCACTATGCGCATCTCCTTCAATTTAGGGAGGAGAGAAGTGAGGGAGTGGAGAAGGGGAAGTGCCGGGCGGAGGGAGTGGGTGTTTGGAGGCAGGGAGCGAGAGTAGA
>JACXGJ010011927.1:0-18898 GCA_016801105.1 Esox niger | reverse complement strand
AAATACACTGGGGGGGGGGTGTTTACCTAGCAAAGCCAAGACACTAACCCCCACACCAAATGGTCTATGCATACATTCCTGTTGTTACCAGAGCCCAACAGGCCGAATCTTAACTGTCTGTTATTCTCAACATCTAGGCACAATCACTTCTAATGAACCATACATTCATATTGTAGTTGTTAACGCTCAGATCCTACATAATAAAAGAATTGGAAAACTCAAAGACTCCGCAGTCCGCTCCACCTTTCTCGCACTCAGAAGTTGCTGACAGTGTGCAGAAAGGCAGGACACAAGTGGAAAACCGTGTTTAACACCCCTTATGGGCAAAACATATGCACCCATCATGTTTTCAGACTTTTTTTAATTAAATCGTCAGGGATGTTACAGGATGTTATGTATAGTTTGCATTTTATGCAATTTGCATTTTATTGCATGACATTGGTATTTGATCACCTACAAACCAGTAAGAATTCCGGCTTTCACAGACCTGTTTGTTTTTCTTTAAGAAGCCCTCCTGTTCTACACTCATTGACTGTATTAACTGCAAATGTTTGAATTTGTTACCTATATAAAAGACACTTGTCCACACACTCAATCAAACACATACCAACCTCTCCACAATGGCCAAGACCAGAGAGCTGTGTAAAGACATCAGGGATAAAACTGTAGAACTGCACAAGGCTGGGATGGGCTACAGGACAATAGGCAAGCAGCTTGGTGAGAAGGTGTTGGCGCAATTATTAGAAAATTTAAGAGGTTCAAGATGACGGTCAATCTCCCTCGGTCTGGGGCTCCATACAAGATCTCACCTTGTGGGGCATCAATGATCATGAAGAAGGTGAGGGATCAGCCCAGAATTACACAGCAGGACCTGGTCAATGACCTGAAGAGAGCTGGGACCACAGTCTCAAAGAAAACAATTAGTTACACACTACGCTGTCATGAATTAAAATCCTGCAGCGCACGCAAGGTCCCCCTGCTCAAGCCAGCGCATGTCCAGGCCCATCTGAAGTTTGCCAATGACCATCTGGATGATCCAGAGGAGGAATGGGAGAAGGTCATGTGGTCTGATGAGACATAAATAGAGCTTTTTGGTCTAAACTTCACTCACCGTGTTTGGAAGGAAGAAGGATGAGTACAACCCCAAGAACCCCATCCCAACCATAAAGCATGGAGGTGGAAACTTCCAGTCATTCTTTGGGGATGCTTTTCTGCAAAGAGGAGAAGGCGACTGCACCGTATTGAGGGGAGGATGGATGGGACCATGTATCGCAAGATCTTGGCCAACAACCTCCTTTCCTCAGTAAGAGCATTGAAGATGGGTCGTGGCTGGGTCTTCCAGAATGACAACGACCCGAAACACACAGCCAGGGCAACTAAGGAGTGGCTCCGTAAGAAGCATCTCTAAATCCTGGAGTGGCCTAACCAGTCTCCAGACCTGAACCCAATAGAACCTCTTTGGAGGGAGCTGAAAGTCTGTAATGCTCAGCGACAGCCCCGAAACCTGAAGGATCTGGAGAAGTTCTGTATGGAGGAGTGGGCCAAAATCCCTGCAGCAGTGTGTGCAAACCTGGTCAAGAACCAGGCGCTCAGTTTACAGTTAGGGATCTGGTCAGAATCCAAAAGCAGACTAGACATACAGTAAGTTATGCAAAAGGGGGCAATGTTTATTGGCAGGGTACAGGTCAGTACAGGGAAAGGAGGGATAGGGAGCAGGTTTGGATGGTGGGGTGAGGACGGGTCTGGAATCCCATGGGAGCATGGAGGTGGGTGTTTGTCATGGCGAGGTGGACTGAACTGGCTTTGGGTGTGTGTCTCCCGGTGAGTATCCAGGTGAGTGACAGATGAGATGGTAATCAAATGAGACTCAAGGGTCCGGCAGGGATGGGATGTCAGGACTCCTAAATGCCGTAGTTGCAATGGAGAACCAGAAAAAGGTGAGAAATTGCAGATGGGGAACAGCTGGGTACCGGCAACACCCTGGAGCTGACGTCACGCCCCCTAGCTCATTACCATGACAGCAGACAGACACACAAAAACACATCACAAAGAGGGGCCATGACAGTTTACGTCATATTTGGAAGGCCTTTATAGAGAAGCCTTGAAGGCTTCTCCTTTTCCCGACAGTCAAATGGTCAGGTGGAGCGTCAGAATCAGGGACTTGGAAGATTCCTAAGAACCTATTGTATGTCTACGATATGTTTTGGCTCACATGCCATTTGCTTTGACAACCATTACAGTTGATCATTCATCTATAATGCTGAAGGTTTCTTTAATAAAGATGGTTTGTTGTTCACCAGTAACACTTTCAGACTATTCCCAAATCAGGCAACTCACTGGTATGCTGCCTACAGACATAAATATTCCCTCAGAATACTTGGTAGCATTGATATTGGTAACATTTGGAAACTTATTTTCTATGACCAGTTTCATGAAATACTCAAGGTTCTCAGTAGAAACAACTGCAATATGTTTAACGCTTAAAGACTATGATTTTGGCATATTTATGTTGTTCTGTTTTTGTGCTTGTTTCTGCTTTTTTATATCTGTTATATTTATTTAAAGTCCTGTGTTCTCCCTGCTCTTGCGTCCTACCGCCAGCTCTTTTTTAAGTAAGCAAGAGATTTTTAAAGTGGTTTGCATCATGCACATCTTTCTAAACAACATGAATGAAAACACTAGGGGAGCCTAGTTCGGCCAGGCTACAAGTAGAAGTGATTGTGATGAACAAGGGAGGGGGTTTGAAGAGCCGCCATTTATGGTCCAATGCCTGCTTTGTTGTGAGAAGAGTCCAGTACTCTGTGGCTGTGCTATTCTGAAACCTAGTGTATGGAACGCCATTTACGTATGAAACATTTGCATTTAATTAGAAACAGATTACTGCAGATGACTAGCTGGTACCTATACAGTACATATAAACAAGTGGATTAGTTAGGAAAGAGCAATGTTTTGTTGCCCTCCCTCTAACCTGCTGTTCCTGTGTGAGAGCAGTGTTTTAAGACAGTCAAAAATTTCTAATGTTTTATGATGTTAGACATGTTGTTCATCTATCACAACATAACCATAAACTGTTTGACTTTTAGCTTATGATATGGATCTAGATTATTCAGAATTAATTCTAATATGTTTTGTCCTTCACTGGATTCGATGTGTGGCAGACTGCATCTCCAACCACTACACTATTTAACAATAGCCAGCTAGAACTCGTTCACTCTTTTTGGCCGGCTACGCCTATGTGGCCCATCAAAAACTGTGCTTCGCATCAAAACATATGGTCAATAAATCTATCAATGGGCCAAAGCGGCAAACCAATTCATGGCCAGGCTCAAGAAAATGTTGACTGTGGTGAAGTTTGTAGTCTGGGAATTCCTCTTTCCACAAATTCTTATGGTCGGATATTTTTTACTTGAGATAGCACAAGGTTTCATTAGAAAAGCAGGTTGAAGCCGGAATATCAACAATATCCTTCAAGTCTAGTAATATTGCATAGGTTTTGTCATTTTCAGGAATACTGTCACCATTTATTAGGGGCAGTAATCTCCTGACTAGAGTCCAGTTCTCATGACTAGTCCTTCTGACAAACCCCATTAGCTGAAAAGTCTTGATGATTACCTGTGGTTTGTTGGTTTTATCAGAAAATGTGTATGGAAAATGTGCTCATCCAAACAGAAATGACATTTTGAAGTCAGTCTTCTTAGTCACAAACGTAATTACACTGTTACAATGCCTTCAAAAGGTTATGAAGGAAATCAGGAGAATATCCGTAAGTGGTGGTGAAAATCGCATGTCTGTAGACATCACTCACATCATGCAAATCTTCATTCTCAATGACTATGTTCTCGTGTGACTCAACTTTTCAATGCGGAAAGAGTCCCTCTCACTTCCTAAACACTTGCTAAACAGAACCTACAGAACGTGTTAATTGTAACGCTTTCCTGAAAGCCAGAGTTGGCAGCTAAATTATCAGCTTACACAAAGCAGTCCCTTAACACTTATTCCAATTTTCTGCACAATTTCCCCTTGTTGTTCAAGAACTTCAGTGTTTGAACAACACTGGTTGTTCAAACATGGTTTAAAAATGGGATCATAACCGTATGTTTTCACATCACAACTTTTACACAAATTAATCAAGGTTTATAGATGGCAAAGGTTACTTAAATGGATAGTTTATTCAAGATTCACATTTGGGACAAATTACACTTACCTTGAGTTGTTCTTGAAGGCCCATGGAGTCATTTTCCACAACAAGTCATTACTCACTTCTGTCCCAGCCTGGAATTAGCATTATTAGCATTGTCCATTACACTTAAAACTGTGAGTCCCGGAGCAACAAAAGTTACATTGTAAAAGCTCTGCAGTGTTAAGTCGCATTTTTCTCGATAGAGAATTTCATCAATAAGGAAAAGGCCCAAAACCCTTTTTAAGATTGCAGCTTTTGTTTGTTTGGGGACATGCACCTGTTAGTTGTAAAGGTTGAGGCTCAAGCTAAATATCACAACATACCCTGGAGAATTTGCACATAGCAACGTCATGATGTTGGTTTATTTAGTCAGCCTAAGGAGATCTCAACAGTAGATCCAACATGAGGGTCGAAAGCAATGGCCCTGCTACTTGACCACCCTAGGCCACACCATTGCAGTTGTCTTTACATTTGTTTTAAGATACAACTGTTAAGTCTCTTTTGTTAATTGAACTTTATGCCTGTTTCTAAGAAAAGTGAACATTTCTAACTTACAACACTTTTTTACTAAGTTACAACAATTTGATGAATTATCATAACTAAACATGTGTAGTCCACACATCTTGCTGTTTTAGTTGATTTTATTTCTTAAATCTGATTTGAATGTTTTTTCAGCACCCTGAAGTTGAGGGAAATTATGTAAAAAAAGGTTACATTTTTTTTATGTAAAACCAATATATACAACAATTACACCTCCCTCACCCAAAATATATTATAATCTGATAATCTAAACTTGAACGTCACAGTAATTGTTTTTACTGAAATATTCTACAGAATGTTACTTAAGGTGGAGAGGAGTTCCAGATGAAAGCATAATACTGAATTCAGTGTGCAATCAAACATGGAGAAATCAATGTGGTTAGGACTGAGCTGTGATTTTGCAGCCCCTTTTTGGCCTTCAAATGTTTATTTGGTATTCAGGTCATGAGCATGTTGAGAGTGTTTTACCCATATGTGTCCAATACCGAAAAAGGTAAAAAATAAGCAGTTTTTCATCCAATGCATTTATTTTTTTGCCCATTCAGTTTAAAATGATTAGTTTTGTTATGATCTAGTCTCCAGGCGTTTGTGCACAATGCATATGAGTCTGGAGCACCTTCCATTCAAAGTTGTCCTTGTGGTAGGATCTTTACTAAGTAATGTTTTCGTCCTAATTTTATGTTACCAAAAAACTATACTGTGACGCAGGACTCTGGCAGTAACTGACTTTCTGTACTTGGAAAACACAACTTAGGTATCTGAGCTGGTATGCGCATTGCCTCACAGAGAAGGAATTCCCATTGCTATTTATTTTGCTGTTTTGTACAAACCCATTTAAAAAAAAAAAACATAATGCAAATCTTGTGCAAATCATTTAACCCTTTAATCAATAGAAAATTGTCCCAAGACAATGTATTAACTGTTGAAACTGAAAAAAGTTATTCTTTCTTGAAAAATAGATGGCCACTTGGAATTTCATGCCAGCACCACTTTTCAAAAAAACTGGGACGGGTAACAAGGCTGGAAAAGTTGTGTAATGCTAAAAAACCTGGTGGAACATCTCACAACGAATTATAGGAAACAGGTCAGCAACATAATTGGATACAAAAAGAGCATCCCAGAGAGGATTGGTCTTTCAGAAGTAAAGATGTGGAGGGATGCACCACTCCAAGCAAATAATGCAAAAACTTAAGAACAATGTTTCTCAATGTAAAATTGCAAAGGGTGTGGGATCTCATATATGGTACATAATATCATTAAAAGATTCAGAGAAACCAGAGAAATCTCTATACGTATGGGACAAGGCCGAAAACCAATATAGGCTGGCCATGACCTTTGGGCCCTCAGGCGCCACTGCATTAAAAACAGACATAATTCTGTAGTGGAAATCATTGCATGGACTCAGGAACACTTCTGAAATCGAATGGCTTTATATAAACATTGTCACTGCATCCACAAATGCAAGTCAAAACTACTATGCAAAGAAAAAAGTGTATATAAACAAGATCCAGAAACGCTGCCGCGGCCCGAGCTCCTTTAAGATGAACTGAGGCCAAGTGGAAAACTGAGGGCTGGGCTCACATTCACACTGAAAATCAAAGTAAACAACTAAAATGACAGGCTGTTCCACCTTGCATTAATTTTATCACAGCAACTCATAATGTGAGTCAGTAGTGTGTATGGCCCCCAGGTGCCTGTATGCAATCCCAACAACATCTAGGCATGCTCCTGATGAGATGTTGGATGGTGTCATGAAGGATCTCCTCCCAGACCTGGATCAGGGCTTTAGTGAGCTCCTGGACAGTCTGTGACGCTACTTGGCATCATCGGATGCAGAGAAATAAAATGTCCATGATGACCTCATTTGGATTCAGGTCTGGGGAATGTGAGGGCCAGTGAATGGAATCAATGCCTTCGTCATCCCACTGTCTACCCAGTCTGGCCACATGAAGCCAGGCATTGTCCTGCACCAGGAACAACCCAGGGCCCACTGAACCAGTGTAAGGTCTGACGATGTGGATTTCATCCTGGTTCCTAACAGCAGTCAGGGTACCGTTGGCTAGCATGTGGACGTCTGTGAGACCCTCCAAGGATATGCCTCCTCAAAGCATCACTGTCCCACCGCTGAACCAATCATGCTGGATGATGTGGCAGGCAGCATAATGTTCACCATGGTATCTTCAGACTCACGTCTTTCATGTGCTCAGTGTGAACCTGCTCTTAACTGTGAAGAGAACAGTACGCCAATGGTGGACCTACCAATTCTGGTGTTCTCTGGTGAATGCCAATCGAGCGGCACGGTGCTGGGGTGTGAGCACAGGTCCCACTAGAGTCCGTCAGGCCTTCATGGCAACCTCTGTCTGACAGTTTGGTCAGAAACACGAACACCAGTAGCCCGCTGGAGGTCATTTTGTAGGGCTCTGACAGTGCTCCTCCTGTTCCTCCTTGCACAAAGAAGCAGAAACTGATCCTGTTGTTGTGTTGATGCCCTTCTACTGCCCTGTCCAGCTCAACTTATGTAAAATCCAGTCTCATGGTGTCTCCTCCATGCTTTTGAGACTGTACAGGGAGACACAGCAAACCTTGTGACGGCATGTATGGATGTGTCATTCTGGAGGAGCTGGACGGCGTGTTAAACCTGAATGGGCTTCAGGTACCACCTCATGCTGCCAGTAGTGAGAAAGACCCCAGCACCAGCCTGTCTTGCTGTTGCCTCCAGTGCACCTGTTATTGAGTCACAGTTGCTTATTATTACCAACTGGACAGATCGATATCCGTGATGTGAAGACTTGGTGTTACACTGTGATTATTTGTTCCCTTAATTATTTTGAGCAGTGTATATTAAGTTACTGTTTGTGTACAGGATGATTTTCTATAGGTTGGTGAGTTTTTTAACACAACAAACATGTCTATGTCACTATCAAATACACTCATGGGGGGATCTCTCACATTTATTCAAAAAGGCATGTTGGGATGTATGCAAATATGACTTGACAGGAATCTACTCTAAAAAACATTTATGTAAAAAATACAGTATAAAACAAATTAATTTGTATTGGGTGAACTTGAAAAATATTAGTGCGGATAATTAGCTTGTTTTTTTTAGGTTGGATTAAAAATATATTATATATGTGAGTGTTTCAAACTATTACCTTGTTATCTGTGGGAGAGAACAATATCCAAATCTAAATCCTTAGAGCTGAAGGCTTCAGATTAATGTCACTACCTGATGACGTAAATGGAGATGTAGTTAATGCCACTCTAATTTGATGTAAATGTTTAATTTATTGAATACCAATAAACTGCATGCTCCCTCCAGCATGTCAATTATGTAATATTTGTATACAAAAGATAAATAGAACATTTGATATCCTGCCACCGATTGTCAAATGTGGACACGATTTAATAATAATAATATACATTTTAATCATTTGTTTTCCACCCATCTTTACTGACATTCCTACCCAAGGTTTAGATATGCGTAATTCCGACAGTCTATCCCTCCGCCTCTTCCATTTTTTGTCTCTCTCTCGATTTATTTTTCTCTCACCCTGTTTCTCTCTGTCTCAGCCGATATTCACTCCTACACTATAGCGGGAAATGCGGCCAATGCGCAACGACCAGATTAAAGTGGGAATTTCTGGCAGCTACCTGACACTGTTTTACTTGGAATATCGTCGTACACGAGGGAGCTATCCTTTTTTTTAAATCCTAGACGCAATACCAATTTTATCGTGTGGCCATGGAAACACTGGGAGTATTTTACTTTTCCTTGTCATTCCGTCTGTGATTTCTAATAAACTTTGATGCTGCCACGAAAATTTCAGCGGTTAGATGAAACATCACATTGATCAAATAGCGCAATTTGCCTTGCCCTGTGTATCTCTGCTTGGAATGCACGAGGAGAATGGGGAAGGACAGATGCGTCTATCCAGAATGAATGTAATCCCAACAACTTTTGCCGCACCGAACTCATCAGAGGATACTAATGGCACGAGTGGTCTGAGACCTCCGCCTCACTCACAGAGCGCAGCAGTCCTCATCGTGCTCGTGGTGACTGTTATCATTCTGGTAACAATCGTGGGGAACGTGCTGGTGGTGGTGGCAGTTTTCACCAGTCGTGCGCTTCGTGCGCCGCAGAATCTCTTCCTAGTCTCCTTGGCTTCGGCAGATATCTTAGTGGCCACCTTGGTTATACCTTTTTCCCTCGCAAACGAGATCATGGGTTATTGGTACTTCGGGAGCACCTGGTGCGCTTTCTACCTGGCCCTTGACGTACTTTTCTGCACATCCTCCATTGTGCACCTGTGTGCCATAAGCCTGGACAGGTATTGGTCAGTAACCAAAGCTGTTAGGTATAACCTGAAGAGGACGCCCAAGCGCATTAAGTGCATGATCGCCGTGGTTTGGGTCATATCAGCGGTTATCTCTTTCCCGCCGTTGATCATGACCAAGCACAACGAGCACGAGTGCTTGCTCAACAACGAAACATGGTACATTCTGTCTTCTTGCCTGGTGTCATTTTTCGCCCCGGGACTAATTATGATTCTGGTGTATTGTAAAATATATAGAGTGGCCAAGCAGCGCGCCTCAACTGTGTTCGCGGCCAAGAACGGGGTGGATGGACAGCCTTCGCATTCGGAGACATGTTTTGTTCCCAGGGGGAAATCTGAGGTGGAGAGCGCCAGTAGCCACAATACAGGAGGTCAGCTTCGGAAAGGAGAGCTGGACGACATAGATCTGGAAGAGACATGCGCCCCCAACTGTAAACCCAACTGCCACTTCTCTAGGGCAAGGAAAGTGGACGGCGCTAAAGCCTTGCCAAAACAGAGTTGCCGCGCGTCATGGGCTTCAAATCGCAACGCGCAGCTCTCTCAGGATCAAAGAATAAGACAGATGTCACTGTCAAAGATCAAACTGGCGCAAATGCGCGAAAAACGCTTTACATTTGTCCTTGCAGTGGTGATGGGAGTGTTTGTACTATGTTGGTTCCCATTCTTTTTTACATACAGTATGCACGCACTATGTAGAGATAGTTGTCCGATTCCGGATGCTCTCTTTAATCTGTTTTTCTGGATTGGTTACTGCAACAGTTCAGTGAACCCTATTATTTATACAATATTTAATCGCGATTTTCGCAGTTCTTTTAAGAAAATAATATGCCGGAATTCACGCACATAATGTATTAACCGCCCCACCTACGTCCATCCACCCTACTCTCTCTTTTTGCCTGTTTTGTAAGCGTGTGAGTGAAAGCTGAGTGTGGAAGGTGCGTGAGTGTGTACGTTCTTTTATGTCGTGTAATGAGCCTATTACGGAATGTTTAACAGGTGTTTGTAGAATTCTGTGATAAGAAAACTTTAAGTATCCTACATTTTGTCTTGTAAAACGGACTTCAAACGTGTTTTTAGATGACGTTTCAGTGTCCTTGAATGTATCCGGTTACAAGTTATTATCGGAATAATGGATAGGCCTAACTAAAAACACAGATTGGAATCAGTATCTGGTTTGCATATCAGAGAAGCATTGAGTCAATCTACACTGTTATGCTTTGTGGTGTTGTTAATCACATTTTGCAATTTGCTGTTAATACATTGAAGGGCTTTTGATGTAATGAGGCAATTAATCCCTTCTTTTTATCGCAGGTTTCCGGGATTTCTCCTGAGAGGGAGGCGTAGGAGGGAGCGTTTAAAATATTATTTTCTTTTGATGCCAGAGAGAGTATTGACCATATGCAGTCTATAAATTAGAGAAAACAAAAATGATGCGATTTAATATATTTAACATAAACATTTAACATATTTTGATGTTTTATTAACTTTGTTTAACCAGGTATTTATCGATTTCGAACCGATTGTAAATCCCTGTGACGACCTGGCCGTAAGCATTCATTCGGTGACAAGAAAATGTACTGAATAAAAATAGTGTAAAAAGAAAAAAGAAATACAGATGAACATTAAATACACAAAACATTCCAAATATGTTTGAAGTGGTCATGTGATACGAAAGTGCCCAGAGGCAATTTATTCCAGTCATTGGCTGGAGCGAAATGAATGGAGTGTCGTCTAAAGAACTTACAGGCTTTAGGAGTGATCATGCTCTAACAGAGCGCAACTTATTAGGAGTTAAAGTAAGGAGTGAGTTAAAGTAGAAGGACCATTTACCTGAAAAGGTCTTGTGGACAGACCAGTATTCAATATACGGTAATTCTATTTAACATTTCATTGAAACAAGCAAGTTTGTTGTCACTTTCGAGAAATGGTTGGTATTCAGAAAATTGCTTTGCAGTAGCGGACAATCATGACATGGCGCGGAAGTCCCAAGGGAAATTAGTCTCTGTCCCGGGTGTTGATTTTCCTCTTCATTTGATGATGTTGACCACCTTATTCAAACTGCCACTGTCTTTCAACCTAACATATTCCCAATTGGTGCGAGACATTCATATATTTCGGAAAGTACGAATATTCATTACCTATCGCAAAATTATTATTAATAATTATTAATGAAACTATATAGGCTACCCGCTGCAGAATTATGATAGTGAGTTCTCGATCAGATATTAGTAAAATGTAGTTGGGACTCCTAAATAACACATCACCCAGAGGTATTAGAAAAAAAATACTTATAAACTGAATGTACGTATATTTGGTAGCCTATCCTGATGATCCACAAAACAAGAGCACTGGCAACACCAATTAATTTAATCGGCATCAGCATGAGTTTACATATATTGTGTCTAAATAATACGCATGCAGCACATCCCAATAAATTAAAGGGGTTGATGAATCAAATGAAGTTCATAAACAATCAGCATGTAAGACACTTTGTCCTTCTCCTTACGCTTTCTCTGTTGCAGATTAGCCTATACAATGAATGGCCTGCTGTCAGAAATTAAAACGCATAGATGGTTAGAAGAAAATGTATTCGTTGAACACCTGAATTTCCATTAGATTCTACCAATTCCGGAAGTGTAAAAGTACCCAATGGGTTTTTTAATATTTATAAGTTGACATCAACTGCCCACAAAACGGTAATCATTGTTTGTTACCATCGTTATATAATCGAGTAGAACATCCTAATTTCTATCACGTGTTACTCAAAACACAAATATTGAATGTCTAATATAGATGGTAGAATGGCTGACACCTGATTCACAGTCCTCACTGTCGGGAAAGTTGACACCCAAACTAGATGCATGACGGATGGTTATTTCCCTTTTATAAACGAATAATAACAAAGTGTAAATCTGTGTATTGGATCCAATGTTTTAATTTTCTAATGGTTCGTAGACATGTCCTAAAATCATGAAAAATAGCAACATTCTCCTTTAAGCTTGTTTTTTATATTTCTCAAGGGGAAGGAATGTCATTGATTTTGCTAGATTCCATGAGATCTGAGCATTTGATCTTCTTTAGTTATTTCAGACAGAATGGAGTTAGTCGGTTTGGGAGCATTGAAACGACTACAGACAATTTGCTGACTAGATCAGCCAGGCATTCATCTTTTAGCAGTCAAGACCCAAATATCCAAAATTCAATAAGGCCTTGACCAGAGTACATACATACCAGTTGATTAATCTCAGCCAACCTCAAGAATATTTAAATAATCATATTGATACTGCAATTGACTATATTTTGACAAGTAATGATCCGTACCAAGATTTGGAATGATTAACTACAGTCATACAGTTTGTTTAGCCCTTGTGAATTGAGATCTCTGAGGCTACCTATGACAAAACACTAAAGTAATATGAAGGAAACTGATTGGAAAGCATAAATGAAAGGGAAATATCTAACAGGGAATGAAATCTCTAAAAGCTTAACAGCATCCTTAAAGACACAAATTCGATAGAGATCTCAAGTGACTATTATGTGTTAAACTGTGTACTCGTCAACAACATGTTGGAGACAGTGTCAGAAAACAATGACCACATAGAGCTGGCTCACAGCTTAGGAACTTGTCACTGTTCAGTGTTTGAAAATCTACAGTAAAGTAGCATCTGTGGAAATATTTTTTAACCCATTCAACAAATGTTTTATATTTGTAATCCCTGTGCCACTAAAATACATTACCTATTAGCATTTGCTGTCAGAATATGCTACAAATATTTATACTGTAAGGGCACATTTTGTAATGATGATAAAGTAAATGGTTCTTGTGTGTTACTGAAGGTGACCAAAGCTTTATGAACATCCAAATGTCAATTGATCCATTATGTATCCACCCCTCAGTCCAAGCTGTTCTTTGGATGAGATCTACTCATGTGACTATTTTATCAGCTCTAATATAGAAAATAAAAGCTAAAATGTTACAATTAGCGGTTTTGTTTTTTAGAATTTCTCACACTGGCTGACTGTATCAAAAAGTCTCATCTAAAGTGTAAATGGAACACCTCCTACTCATTATACTAACCAACCGACAGTTCACAACTACCCAGCAGCTATTTCAGTGCCACACGGTCTATGCAACACATCATTTTACAAATGTCATTCATTGCATCGGACTGTATAGGACAGAGGATTTCTACCTGGAACAACAGCATGACCCATCAAATGTCAAGCACCAAATAGCCTATGTTTTATTAATTTAACGGTCTTGTAATTTCACTCAATAATGTAGAGAAAGAGCATTTATTTTTGTCTGGTTCCATTCAGTTTTAATTTACAGTAGGTTCATAAAGAGGCCAGCGTGTGTTTGTTTCTTTTTTTGTGAGTTGAATCCTTCACCATTAACATAGTTTATAAAGGTCACCTTTTAGCAACAGCATGTAGGATACTTGTACATAGACTCTGAGCTGTCCTCAGAGAATGCTAAACTAGCAGAGATCCACGAGCCCTCTCCACATCACTGCCATTGAGTCACCGCGCCTGATCTTAATGGTAGAAATGTTCCACTGTATACCAGGAAGCTGGGGGAGTTTTCATGCCCACTGCCTGGCTGGGGGCATGAAAAAGTTTCTCTAAATACAACCTTGTTTGCAAAAACATTGTGACGCAGTATAAAATTCTATTAAAAACAGAATGAAATGATGTGCAAATCATTTAATCCCTATAATTAATTGGAAATAGTACAAAGACAACATTTTAAATGTTGAAACTGAGACAATTTATAGTTTTGAAAAAGTTGGGCAACACGTTTGAAAAAAGTTGGGATGGGTCAAGACAACACTGGAAAATTTGTGTAAAACAAAACTGAACTTGGTGGAACATCTCACAAGTAATTACATTAATTGGCAACAGGTCAGTAACATGGTTTACTCTGTGACGCACAAATTTACCGTGCAGTCTTTCCTGTGCAATCTGAGAAAGACTGTGCAGGCAAATAGTGCAACAAAGTAGGAATAATGTTTCTCAAAATTGCTAATAGTTTGGGGACCTCATCATATACAGTACATTTTATCATTATAAGACTCAGAGAATCCGGAAAAATCTCTGCATGCAAGGGACAAGGATGAAAACTAACATTGGATGGCAGTGATCTTCAGGCCCTTGGGTGGCAATGGATAAAAACAGATACAATTCTGTGATGGAAATCACTGCATAAACTCAGGACCACTTCTGAAGAGCATCGTCTGTAAACAGTTTTTCACCGCATCCACAAATGCAGGTTAAAACTCAACCATGCAAAGAAGAAACCAGATATAAACAAGATCAAGCAATGCTGCTGCCTTCTTTGGCCCCGAGGTGAAGTTGTTCGGGTACAAATTCAATTTCAAAATGGCATTCAAGATGTGCAAATGAGGCAAATGAAACAGTGATGTATTGAGGAATCATGTGCACCCAAGTGGCAGAGATAGCAGTAATGAGGTCCCGAGGTAGACATGCGTGTGTAACAACTGTAGGCACTATAGCAATTCTAAATGTGCAAAGAGGTAAATTGAATGTACAAGGTGTATGTGCAAATGAAATGCAGGGTTAGCAGCAGTGAGGTTCTTTGACTTATATGATTGTGTTCCACAATTGACACAGTGTTGATGCAGTTCAGAAAGGGAGTGGTAAATACAGAGTGTTGATGGTACCGGGAGGGAAAAGCATCAGTCAGATAGACTGGTCCAAATCTCTTTCAACATATCCTCTTCCACTGTAAGTTAGCTGAAAAAGAAACAGTGAATGTGGAGCAACCACCTGGGTAATTCTTCAACAGCTGTAAGCTACATTCACTACATGGATACCCACCACACATCTGTAGTAGGTGGTATAGTCAGCCTACAAGATGAGCTGCATCGTCAAGAATGAAATGAAAAGACTAGCGTAGATGCCTTTCGGTGCTGTGTGGGCTATGGATGCATCATTCAAAAGACTGAAAACAAGTCAGCTACCTGGCAGCCAAACAGACAGTTTGCCAGTAGTCTAGCAACTCAGGGTAAAGCCTACCAAATATCTATGTACTTTCTATCTATTTATCAATGTTGCAAATATATTAAAACCCTAGACTAATTCTGTTATTTTGCAGAACTACAAATGGTTCATTTACAGGACCCTCAAAATCAATTCTAATTAGGTGACGTTGAAAATCTGTGGCACTGTGAGAAATCCAGTCTAAAAGTATTGTCCCATTGACCTTAACCACATGGAGCCAAGCATCATGGGCCAAATTAACTACAACACTGTGTGTACTGCTGATACATACTTACCAATAGGCTTTAAGCTGTTGTTGCTGTAGAGGGTCTCTCCACCAAATATGAATGTCTGAATGTAGAATACTTATGCAAGCAATGTATTTCAGTTCAGTGTATTTATTTCTAGCAATATTCACAAACATAAAGTCAGCGTCACCATAGCTGCAGGAAGTGGTGGTGCTGTAACATCTGCTCCGCGTGGCACGGTGGCTCCCCTTTTTCTCCGGTGTGGAGGGTGCCACAGCCACACCGAAGTCTGCCTCTGTGCCCGCTCACTTGTAGCTTCTGTCCATTCAACCATTATCAGCACCCGCAACCTGAACATCTTCCCGTGACTATCTTACAGTAATTGATTTGGAGTGTCTGTGTTTTTAAATAAAATATCAAGTAAACAAAAAATGAATGATTTACACTGGTCTTTTACACAAGACCAGTGTAAAATGTTCATGAAAAACACTTTACATAGACAGTCAAGCTTTCTGCTTAAGCTATTATACAGTGTTATGGCAACTATGAAACAAATATCATTTTCATTTCAAAAACAATGTTAAAATGGCAAAGTTTTCAGACAAGAATATGGTAGGAGTGTGTTTGATTTGTTTGCACAGTTATGTTTGATTTGCTTGCACAGTCACCACTGACAACACACTGCAACATGGAACAATGACTGATAACTGAGAGGAGCAGAGGAGAAACATTTAAACACATACAAATTGCTTAATTGGGACCTTGTGTGAGTAATGATTGAAGACAAGACCAATGAAGGGGACTGGAATGAGTTCATGACTGTTGGGAAAACCGGAAGAGTGGGAGATGGCGGAGCTGTCCGTCACCTCACTGTCACAGATATTGCTTCCAGTCATCATTGGGGATTAGTAACTGGAGAAGCCCAATTGTTTATTTCACCATATTGTAGCTATCTAGCTAGCAAGCAAATTGTTTCCTTGTAAGCTAGCTTGTGTGACAGAAGTGGTAAATATTATTTAGCTAAGCTATGTGCCAAATCCTCCATCAGAAGTTTTTTATATAGCCGAAAAGTTCTTATGCATAACATAATTTGTCTGGCTAAGGTACAACTTGCTTCCTCCAGCTCAATTCTATACAACACACTGTTATGTAACACATATCATGTAATATTTATTTTGAGCATATTTCACTGATTTCAAAGTCTTGGGAATGTGTCAGAAAGTATATTGAGTTGATTCATAGAAAAACTATGCATCAACACTATTTCAGGGTGTGGACCTGGACTGTTTGGTTTTTATTCTAGGATAAAAAAGTGTACCACGGTAAACCCCTGTTATGTGGTTTGCCTCACATTTGCAGACCTGATAATGCATTAGTATACTTATTCATCTAAGGATTTTTGGTTTCCACTAAAGATTGTGTTCTAAAGAAATCTGCCCATCTGTGAAATGCACTTCAAACTTAAGACAACTGGTTCAAATATTTCACAGCAGCATGGGTTCGTATCTGGCTCACATCATTGCAAGACCAGCGTACAAATTTGGCTCAAGAAAAAGCCCAGGGGTCTCTTGGCACATAAAGACACAGGCAAGACTTCCTGGTTGAACAAACAATATGATAAGAATGAGAACAACATTGGATGTGCTTTGGAGGTCACTTCTCAACATTGATTATTCCAATTCCGCTGGGAGTTGCAATGAAGTGAACCGTAATCATGAATTGGATATCATGACACTGGGGTAAAAAAAGACATTTTTCAGCAAATCTCTACTATGTCACATTCAAATAAAGCATAAAATGCCCCACACCCCAATTTTTTTATAAACAATGACAGATTTGAACCATCCATGAAAACAATGTGTACCCTAAAACATGTTTGTTTTGGTTTGAGGAGAACAGTAAAATTGCATCTAAGATCGAAGCTAAGTGGCTGATTGAAAATCAAATGAAAAGAGGATGACTGGTAATTTTATGTTGCACTACTGGGTAATACTTACAGCCATACGCCCACATAGATCACAAGTTATTAAATTAAAAGGGATAACATGGAATCATGTTATTCTATGATTTTACCAATAGAAAAAGGCTGTGCACATGCAGTTGCTCACACCTGGTCTGTTTTGTTGAAGTGTATGAATGTATAGTTGTGCTCATAAGTTTGGATACCCTGGCAGATATACAGAACTTTGGGATATACAGTCAAATGTTTTATGCTATTCTTCTTCACCCAGTTTCATACAGGTTATTTTGTCACTAAAACAGAAATTGTATTTGGAAACAAAAATAAAATAACTAGTATTAGTAAAGAGCTGGACCCTCTGGCCCTAAAATCCAGGGACAAAGTGCATAATCTTGATGTTCTGATAGACACAGACTTCACATTAAACAGTCATATCAAAGCGGTCACCAAAACAGCATTCCAGCATCTTAAAAAAGCCAGAATCAAGGGCTTGGTGTCCCAAAAAGACCAAAAGAAACTCATCCATGCTCATACGTCCAGTAAGGTTGACTACTGTAATGGCCTATTAACTGGACACACCAAAAACAGTAAAACAACACGCAAATTGGGTTACTTTTCAAACAATGTCGCGGGTTAAAATGTATTGGTCGCGGGTGGTGCATATTTTGGCTACGCCTGAACTTCACCGCAGCCGCACCATTGGTCTTTATATATTATATTGTGTTTCTATGCTGTAATCATAGTCAGACGTCAGCTACCACTTCATATGTGTCTAAACTGCTTCTTAAGTTTTGTTCTTTGGTTTGGGCCTTTTATCCCTGATGTCCTTATACAGCTCTCTGGTCTTGGCCATTGTGGAGATGTTGGAGTCTGTTTGATTGAATGTGTGGACAGATGTCTTTTATACAGGTAACAAGTTCAAACTGTTGCAGTTAATACAGGTAATAAGTGGAGAAGTAGTCAATATTGTGCACCAACAAAAGATGGGCCAGTTTTCAGAGATTTTGGGCTGGTTTTGAGCAGTCCTTGTCTGGAAATGTTTGCTCAAAACTGGTAACACTGGCTGTAAGTGCTGTTGGTAGGAACAATCAATGTTGAACACTGTACTGTCTATCACATTACATTCACATTAAAAAGTGAAAAACTAAAATGTAATGATTGTTAAGCAGGCTATCTACCTGTTGATTTTTATAGTTTTAACATCAACATTTTTTTTTGTGAAATAAATTATAGTTTACTGAAAAGTATCAGTGATTGCATGGAAAGTAAATAAAAATGTTTTGGTAAAAAAGATTGCAAGTGCTAATCAATCAACAATCTGTCATAAGTCTGGGGTTTGGACAGATTGGCAGAGGCAAACCGGTTGAGGTATGAGTAATCCATCTTTAATGAAGTTCAAACGAAACAAACAAACAAACTTAAAGCAGACTTATAACTGGGTACTATAGCCTACGGCTAACAACCAAAATAAACCACACTACTGTGGGCAAACATTCAACATAAATAGGTTCCCCAATTGGAGGCAATAACGAACACCTGCCTCCAATTGGGGAGACCAAAGCACATAGAGGTGCCTAGAGGCACCTCTTCTGGCCATGTCCTGACTATGGCCCCAGCCAGCGCAAAGATGGCT